>JAMXIJ010000054.1:0-103546 GCA_025742365.1 Coniothyrium glycines | reverse complement strand
CGCGCTAGTATGTTTTTAGACGTTAAGCTCCTATATAAGTAATAAAAAAAGCTGTATACTAAATAAGTACTAAGTAAGCACGTAGTAGTAAGGAATACTAAAACTTACTACAATAGCCTTCCTTTTTAGCTTATTATTTATTACTCTATAATAAATATTTTTAAGTTCTAATTAAATAGAAGTCTTTATTAAGTAATTATCTCCTACTTTAGTAAATTTTTAGAGTTTTATTATTAATTTTATAGCTATAGATATTAGGATACTAAGGAGAGTTTTAGTATGTAGCTTTTTTTATTACCTACATAGCTCCCTAACTCTAGTAACTAGCCTATAGTAATAATATAGAGGAACTATATAGTACTAGCCTAAAGATAATGTTTAATAGCCTTGTTTAGGTAGATATAGCTAATTATATAACCCTTACCCTTACAGTAGAGCAGCCCTAATATAACCCTAATAAATACTACTATTATAATATAATATAATAAATATCTTATAATATAGTTATTGTATAACCTTAGGAATAGGCGTATTTAAAGTACGCAAGTTTATTATATAATGCTGTAGAGTTATATTAATTTTAGATACTACTTATAGCATAATCCTATTAATATAAATATTAAAAAGAATTATACCCTAAACTTTTAGGGTTTAGGAGGGGGATTATACCCCTATATAGGATAATCCCTTCGCCTATTAAGGATAGACTAACCCTAGACTAACCCTAACCTAAGCTTCTACTACGTAAACCTAACTATAGGTAGTAGTCTATATAGCCTAAACCTAACCCTAACCTAGAGTCTATATAACCTAAAGGTAACCCTAACCTATAGTCCGTACAACCCTAACCCAGCCCTAACCCGTTACCTACTAACCCTAACCTAATAACTAGCCTACCTATTTCCTAGAAAAAGTATAGTTCTTTTAAAAGTTGTTTCCTACTAGAAAATAAGGTTCCTATATATATTAGCTATTAAAAACCTAATAATATTAGTTTTACTAATAAACTATATAGAGCTTATATACTAAGAAATACGTATACTATATATATATAGTCTATTACTAATAAAAAAGTCTTAGAAATAATATTTAGAGCTAAGTATAGTTAGGGCCCTAGGTTAGTTTACTTAATAATATATAAGAAGAGAATTTTTTTTTTAGTATATTTATATAGTTAGAAATAGAAAAAAAAAAAGAGGGTTAGATTTTCTAAAGAAGCTAGATTTTTCGCCTGGATAAGTTGGTAGGTTCTCGCCGAATACTCTATACCTATACAATACTATACTGGCAGCACGACTTTCATACCCATGTATTCCCTTGTATGCATAAGTTTTCCGTTAACGATTGTCTGATGAACACCAACTCGATTATGAATTGTGTCAGTGGGATCTGTCGCAGTGGCTATCTGAATCTCTCGCCATTGTCGATTTGTCGGCGGGACTTGACCTTGCGATGTACGTTTCATAAATTCTTTGTATATGCCCTGCTCTTTAACACAGCCCTCGCGCTGTATCAACGGTGAGTCTTTAGACTGTTAGCACCAGCACACGAATTCTGTAAAAGAAGTTTCTTACCATAGGCAGGACCCATGGGCATATCGCCTACAGAGCTATTGAACAGAACCAATGAGAGTCGCTCTTGTTGCAATTGATCTACAGGTGGTTTGAAAACTCGATGTTTGGTGGCTTTGAAATGCCCCCCAGAAACGATCTCAAGCGTGTCGCCTATGTTGATTACTAGCGCTCCTGGCTTGTATGGTACGTAATACCATTGCTCATCATGGCCCCAGATTTGAAGGCAGGAGATCGGTACGGAGAATAAAAGTGTGGTGAGTCCGAAGTCTGTGTGGCCGTGCATGCGCAGGCCCTTTGATGCTTCTTCCGTGCTCTTTTGCACAGGTCTGAACAGCGCATGGCGGAAGTAGCCCTCGCCAGTTGGGGAGCCGTGAGATTGTACATTGTCCCAAAGATAGTCGTCAGGCAACTCAAGAACACGAGAGAATAAAGTCAATAGCCGACGATTGACCGATTTCGTGAGGTAATTTGCGAATTCTGTGATCTCGTCCATGAATGGGTGTAGACATTTTGGGATGCGATCAAGTGATTGCCAATCCTGTTTGTACCAATTGAACTGCTCAATGCCATCAGGTGGGCCACGATGGCGCTACCATCTGTTATTATTTACTGTTGCAGCGTTCTTCATTTAACATACTTTGAATCCATATGGGTGTTTGTATCCTGACCACATGCCAGTTTCCGGATTGAAGAGGAGATTCTGTTTATCTTCTTCACTTATATTGTGGTAAAGGTATTGTGCTAGAGCAAATTGGCGGTGCAGCTGCTCCAAGGATATTCCATAGTTTTCCAGAAAGAGAAAGCCATCATCTCTGATGGCCTGTTTGACCTCCTGCACCAGATCCTCTACGACCGACGGATCGTCTGAATCAAGCTTGGAAAGGTCGATGGATTTCAGTTGAGCAAAATTATGCGTCTCTTTTGTGACTGGTGGAGGTACCCATTCTGGAACAAAGGGCTTACCCGGCAAGGCGGCAGATGGTGGGTTGAAAGACGCAGTAGGTGCCATATTGGAGGACTGAGAAATGATGGGCTTGTTAGATTGTCTCTGAAGCGCTTTGGACGATGCAACCTATGCCAACCCGAAGCACTTATATGTTCGCTCGTAATGAAGTTTGTAGGAAACACTTCTCATGTCATCTCGAGCTCCGCCGAAGCCTGGAAAGCACGCATGGCATTGGCATAGTCTCATTGCTCTCATCCAGTCTTCCGGAGACTACATGTGCGACCCCACTTCCCACATACGGTTGAATCATGTGAAGTTCCAGGAGGCGCGGGCACGGCCTGCTCCTCCTAGATTGTTGCAGATCTTTGTTACCGGCAAAGATACGCTATCGCAGGAGGAGCCACCGCCATCACTTCCAGTGCAAGTCGCTGGTGCCGATACGATATCGCGGCCTAAAACAATGCCGTCTCAACAAATGATCGGCGGTTGGGAGGAGCGGGAGGAGCGGGAGGAGCTCCTCCATTCAGCCGCAATAGAGCCGAAGAAGCGCCATCGCCTTCGCTTGAGCTCCAGTATCAATTCTGTGGTATACCACCTCTTGTTTAATTGCACTTTTAAGGAGGTACCAGCTGTGTCATTCCAATCGCTTCCATATCTTCTGTCAATCACACAAATTTATTAACGCTTTTTCCAAACGAGTCACGCTGGGTTACTCGATCCTCAAAGAGACTAGTGCGCCAATAGGCATATCCTCCAATCATGTCGCGCCAGTTGATTTCCAGTGAAAAGTTCCCGACCAAACCACACAATTGTAAGTGCTCCACCCTCTATGAAAATAAATGATCCTCTTACATGAATGCTCCAGGTCCGGCTACCAAAGTACCAGGACTTGTATTCTGTGCAGGACAGACAGCGACAGGCGAGATTAAACAGGCAACGGTCAGTTCTCCTATGCTGTCGCGGTACTAAGATTTTGCAATACTGACTGCACGCTTAGCGCACCGTGCTTCAAAATCTTAAAGAAGTCCTCGAACTGTCCGGTTCTTCATTAGAGCAGGTCGTCAAGTACAATGTCTATCTAGCCGACATGAAAGATTTCGCGGCGATGAATGAAGTGTACATAGATTTCCTACCGCAGCCTATGCCCTCGAGATCATGCCTTCAAGCACTACCTCCCGGTGATGGGACAGTAATTGAGATAGAGTGTATTGCTCAGGCTTGAGAGATTCAGCGCAAGCTATCAAGATATCGTATTTACTTACAGCAATGTAATCTTAACAAAGACCGATTCATTACACTATTACTTGGACGAACGAACAGTCGACTGCTTTTATCAGGCAATTCGTGTTAGACTTCTATTTACAGTTGTTTGAGTCTAATGACAAGGTTCACTCTCATGCCCTACAGGTGTTCCTCGCAATATGTTACATGCTTTGAGTTGTGCACCCTAGGCTTTCGTTATCCTGGTAACAACGGCATTTTACAGCACGAGTCCCTGATGATTGCCTTTGCTGCAGAAAGTAGGCTGATTCTCTCTCACAGGGATGACGTCATGATCGAGACATGATTGCTTTGGAAACATCTCAACATCATACTTTGCATTGATCACAATATTCGTTTATGCTTGAATATACTGCACTATCAATCTAAATCAGAACGTTTTTAGATCATCCGTACATCGTTTCCTCAAGGATGTAACTATGAATATTCATTAATATGATTTTCCTAAAGGTCTATACGCAGAATGCTTAGGACATGCGCATGAGCTAGGTTGAGATAATGTCGTTCGTACGAGCACAGGTCTCTCCTTCTTGAGTTTTACTTTGAACGTGCAATATCTAACTCGGCAATGTACCAATTTTGGATAGCCTTGGTATCACCAGTTATTGCAACGGTATCGTAGCGTGATCTCACTTCTTTCGCCGCAGTTCCATTGTTGACCATCCTTGAGAACCACTTTCCATGCTTTCTGGCAGCAGCCTCGATCTTGTCAACTGCAGCGATGAATTCTGGTTCATCACCCCTCGCAGGAACGTACCCAAGGAGAGCCTGTGCAAGATCGTTGGGCCCAATGAAGATAACATCGACACCCGGAACAGCGGCAATGGCGTCGACATTCTCAACTCCAGCACGTGTCTCGATTTGAATCATCGTCAAAATAGTCTCGTTGGCAGTCGTCATGTATTCAGGTGTCGTGAGTCCATGCCCTATCGCGGGAAAAGCTGAACCTTGACCGCGAACGCCTTGAGGTGGAAATTTGGACGAAGCGACAATCTGCTCGGCCTGTTCTGCGGTGTCTATCTGTGGAACCAGAATAGCATGAGCACCAGTATCGAGAGCACGCTTAATTATGTCGTGTGATGGACCTCGTATCCTGATGACCGGTGAGACCCCAAGCGCTGAGATGGCTGCTACAGAGTTGTGCATAGAGTCGTCTCCAATGTGCCCATGTTCACAGTCGATGATAACCCCATCCAGACCAGTCAAAGCAACTATCTGCGCTTGTCTTACTGATGGTATGGCAACGAACGTCATCAGGGGATACTCGTTTTCCTTGAGCTTGTTGAGGAGACGTAGGCGAGGATTGTGCACCTCAGTCGTTTGGGGTGTTTTGAACTCTTTGGCGATCATTTTGATGATTGGTCAGGAAACGACAGAAGAATTGCTAACGGTTATCAAGGAAGGTACGGGGAAAGCAGCTTGAAGTATGGTGTAACGTGTTGAATGTTTGCCTTCGATTGAAGAGCGCGGTGCAGCTTCAAGTATTGAACAATGCTACATCCGGGATTATATCAATGACATAGGTCAAACCTGCATGATGTTTGACTATGCGGACCATTAAGCGACTGTCTGGTAATGAGTGATTGGAGGTGCTCCTCTGGGAGGAGCTCCTGCGTCTGTGCGGCGAACCGAGGTCAGTGCCAAGATTCTTACCGGTACCCTGGCGTATCTACGGTGCCTAGCCAGTCTCATGCACCCCGGATTCTGTGCATGCTACCGCTACTCCGATACCACGATAACGCATGCTCTCCACATCCAAGTCGTGGCGCTCCTCCCTTATCTTGTCGAGTTCTCAGAACATCACATCAGGATGGCAGGAGACATAAATGATGCGCGGCCCAGCAAACATTATTGAACCATCAACTCCTGGGTCCATCACGAGCCACAAAGCACTTCAATCTTTTCTACTTGGAGTCAGTACAGATCTTTCGTTATGGACTCCAAAGATGTCAAATCATCTATTGATGATATCGAGCTGGGCCCTGAGATTACCAAAGGCCAGGGCGAGACAATGGTGACCAGCGAGCGGATGCCTGAAAGCCTTCGAACTCTTAGTCAAGAGGAGGTTGCCACGTTAGACAGGAAACTTGTACGCAAGATTGATCTCGTGATCCTCCCAATTATCAGCATCCTCTACATTCTCAACTATATCGATCGCCAAAATCTAGCGGCAGCAAAACTCAAGGGCATCATGGATGACCTCAACATGTCTACCCAGGAATTTGCAACAGCAGTATCGATTTTGTTCGTTGGATATCTTCCATTCCAGATTCCGAGCAATCTACTCATTGCGAAAATATCTCGTCCGGGAATATACATCTGTTGTGCAGCTATGATTTGGGGTGGCATCTCGGCAGCAACAGCAGCCGTTCAGACCTATGAGCAACTCCTGGCGGTCCGCGCTATACTCGGCATCGCCGAGGCGGTTTTCTTTCCTGGTGCTATCTACTATCTGAGCGCTTGGTATACGAAGACAGAACTGGGAAAGCGGATTGCAATGCTGTACATCGCCCAGCAAGTCGGTAATGCGTTCGGCGGTCTGTTCGCAGCAGCGATCTTTGAATTGGACGGGGTGCATGGCATCAGAGGATGGCGATGGCTCTTCATCATTGAGGGCGTTGCAACCGTGGGCATAGGAGCCATATGTGCTTTCTTCATGCCTGAGTTCCCTCACAACAGCCGTCTCCTTTCGCAGGCGGAACGCGATCTGGCTGTCTGGCGCATCGAGTCAGAGGCTGGGGCGGCAGAGGGCGCCGCGCGTGAGGAGAAAGAAAGTGTTATGAAAGGATTTGGCAAGGCCTTGCGGGATCCGAAACTCCTCATTCTCATCCTCTGTAATCTGCTGTCACAAGCCCAAGGCTCCATTGCCAACTATTTCCCAACTCTCGTCAACTCACTGGGGTTCTCGAGCACGATCAGCTTACTCTTGACCGCCCCGCCCTATGTACTCGCCGGTTTCGTGTACTATGGGCTCATGTGGTATTCTGACACGAAGAACACGGCTTTCCCAATCATTCTCGTATGTATCGGCATCTCGATTGGCATGTACATCATCCCCATGGCGACGCTGAACGTTGGGGCTCGCTACTTCTCTATGATGATCTTGCCTTTCGCATCAGTGGGACCTCAGCTTGTCTTGTACAAGACAATCAACTTACACCTTGCACGACCGGTTTCAAAGCGCGCGGCAGCATCGGCTCTGGTGAATGCTATTGGTGGTACCAGCAATATCTGGGCCTCGTACCTTTACTACGCTCCTCCTCAATTCTTCGCTGCATTTGGCACTCTTATGGGTTGTGCCTTCTGTTTCGCTGCGACCATTACATACTACCGTTGGCTTGTCCTCCGTGAGAATAAACGCCTAGAGTCGGGAGATCCACGGGAGATCGCCAAAGTCATCAAGGGCGGTGTCACAGAGGAAATGGTACAGCTTAATTGGCGTTATGAGATGTACTAATAAGTTATAATTTTTGCACCGCCATGTACTAGGTCGGTAGCTGTAGCACTATGTCTACCTAGATGATCGCGGCTTGTAAGTAGGGTATGAATTGATTGGCTTACATATTCTTACGCATGCATCTTATGTGGGATGGCGGTGCAAGGGTTCCTCCACCTCGAGATGATGTTAAACTAGCTGTAAATTTGGGACTCAATGAGACTTGCGTGAATCTGCGAGATACAGGTCCCCTAGTGCTGCTTAACTTGTGAAGGATGGCCCTACGCCCATGCGTGCCTGGTATCAGCCTTCGAGGTTTGAAGTTCTGAACACATTGCCAGAGTCGCAAGATTACATGGACCGCTTCAAGGAGAATATGGGCATCTTAGATTCCGAATAAATTTCGGCTGGTTCGATACGTGCTGGAGCCTGGGCCAATGATTGTGCCTTGGATAATCAGGTATGAAGCATGCTGGAGAGAGCGAGTCGTGCGCGCGATAAGGGGTGCGTCAAACGCCGACGGCCGCCACCCAACAGAGAACTACCCCAACTAGGGTCAGATAAGCGGCCCCGGATCCTACCTCGGGACCAGGCACTTTGTGGGGTCTTGTCCTTGAGCCGTGACGCCGTAACACGACACTCACTACTGGCCACCACGCAAGAACGACGCTGGATCATGCGATCGCATCCAAGCTTTCACTGGGCATGTCTGCTTCTACCCTTCTTTACCACGAGGTGCAGCAACCGGCTCTTCAGCCTTTCGAGTGCACATTGTGCCATCGTCGCTTCACACGCCTTGAAAACTTGAAGCGACACCTCGCGCTACATTCGCGCACCCACGATGCTTCCGGTCTGGCTTGTGATCTTTGTCAGGTTACATTTTCCCGGCCAGATCTGCGACTGCGTCATTTGAAAAGAAAGCACCCCGATCATGAAGAACAACAGTCAAACAAGCGGACCCCCCCAAGTATCAGCGACCGTAACATAGCGACAGAAGGATTGTCGCCTACCAGCTCCACAACTAAGATTCGGCAGGACTCCCATCATCAGTATACAGATGACGAGCAAGGATCGTCCACTTGTGGTCAACATCACCGAGGCAGTGTCTCCAGGCCCACAAGCCAAGCACACACTGATGCTTTCGCTCAAGCAGTGGTTTGCGAGACCGAATTTGCTTCCAGTATAAGTCACGGGATTCATAATTCCCAGTATGGCTGCGAGTCAGAGTCAGATGTAGTCCCGCTCGCTCCGATCACAAACTCTCATTATGTGTTTGAGCATGATCAAGGAACGCCATCTAGTGCGCATTCCAATCTTGAACCAACTCTTCAGGGATTCAACTTCGATCAATGGAGTCCCGACAGACTTTTCTTCGCCGGAACCTCGCAACCTGAGTTAGAATGGTCACCGACCGAGGAACAGATTGCCGATGGCTGCAACACCTTCTTTGTCAAATGCTCATCTTTTATGCCCATTCTGCACATCCCAACATTCCATCATATGAGCGCACCACAATATCTTGTCTTCAGTATCCTCGCAATCGCATTTCAGCATGGCGACTTAGCAGATGATGCCAAGTCTGAAAACTTCGTCGGCACCAGCCTATCGGCACGCTGTTTCCATCGTGCACGATCATTGATTAAAGCTGCAGAAGAGACAAGCACGGGTAGTGACGGAGACGCACTTTACTTGATCCAATCGTACTTGCTGTTGCACCTATACGCAATGATGTATTCAAGCACGGAGGACTCTGCTTATGGACTCAAAACACACTCCAAGATGATCGCTCTGGCACGTGCTAGCGGTTTGATGCAAACTGCGACCACAACACCAACCACTGCCAATGACCTGAACTCTCTCTGGCAACAATTTGCACATCTTGAAGAACGAAAACGCACAGCATTTGCGATACATCAGATCGATACTCTATGGTACCAGTTCCTTTCCATGCCAAGACAGCTGTCGCATCTAGAGATCAAACATGACCTTCCGTGTTCCGATGAGTACTGGACAGCACGATCAGCAGAGCAATGGGCGCACAGACGATTGACAGCACGGCAGCCTTTGGTGACTAATCAGTACTCCAGTGTCATTCGTGATCTGCTGTCCTCAATTGACAAAGGAGGGTCAATGGCGAACCTTGATCCGTACGGAGCGATCAACATAGCGCAGTTCTTGACCTCGAGCGCTCGGGAGATCTCTGGATGGTCCACAATGACCGGTATGCTCAGTATGGACAGAGTTACTCCGATCAAAACATCCCTGCAGACTTTAAGCACGCTGGTGAAACAAGAATCTCCTAATGAAGCATCGGCAACGCTTTTCCGCGCTACATGGCATGCAGCAATGATTGAGATGCAAATGTGGTCCCCCACACATACAGGAGGCATTGTGCTAAGAAGTGTGGATGCGGCCTTGGAACAAATGACAACATTTGCGCCGTCCTGCAAGATCTTGAGCCAAGCAAAAATTGCAGGAGTTATACAGCCGCACGTGGACTGGTTTCTACATTATCTGAGTTCCAATATCCATCCGCAATTCGAGGCGCCGTGGATCTTCTTATATGCTTGGAAGGCATATATGATTGCATGGCAATTATTGAAAGGTGGTGTACCAGGTTCCATGAAGACCATTGGCATTCAAGATGGTGACATCGAAGGAGCCCTGGCCTGGGCACGGAAAAACGTATCGCAGCGGCGTAGTCATTGGAAACTAGGCAAAGCGATTGCTGCTTGTCTTGATCTTTTGGACTCGCAGGATTAAAGTGGATGGAGTTTTTGCTGTAGCGAAAGGAACAAAGTAGTTGTGTGGAGAATTTCACAATGTGGGCCTGGAAGCGAGATTATCTGTCCGGAGATAGTTTTCTGCGCGAGGTTCATGGCATCACGGTCCGGTCAGAGGTATTATATCAGAAATATCGGTCGGTCAGAAGCGAATACACACTGTCGCCTCGTGTACGTATTCCAATGTGAATGAATGATACGAAAATCCGCCGGCGGAATGATCCTGCAAGCTCGTGAGGGACCTTGGCGAGGATCAAAACTACTGGTAAATGCCGGTTCGCGTGCTCCGTAATCATGTGATGGAAAGCAAACGCATCGAGGAAAAGATCGCAACTGCAGAACTTTTACGAGGCACGAGATTAATCGACGAGCCGGTCAACTGGCTACGAATTATGAAAGAATTGATTACCTCAATGATGGACGAGGTTGGAAATAAGCATTTCACTAATTTAGACCCCTTTCTAGTTTTCACATTGTTGATATGTAGCCTGGAGCAGGAAAGATCTCTGAGCGGACCTTCCTCCTTGAGCAAAGCCCACTCCGCCCCAAGGACCCTTTTCATCGTTAGTGTGCAGCCTTATTCGACCATTACCGTGCACATCATTGCTCCCTGGACATGTCGACATCCACCAACAGTTTCGATTTTTAGTCGGTGTGAGCAATGCATCCTACCGAGGCTTCTAAAACACACACATTTAAAAAGGTGCAGAACAACGCGTGTGCAAAGTCTTTGTTAACACTTTTGCGACCAGCATGGCCGCTACCGAGACAGCCAAACGGCCATCTGTTGAGGATGTGTCACTACCAATGTCTAATACGCCATCTCTCGGGGACACGTTCGTGCGAAAGTGGTATCGAACATCTCTGTTCAATGCATTCGTCATCGGCGGAGTGGGCTTCATGGCTCCAGGACTATGGAACGCGATGAACGACTTGGGGGCCGGTGGAGCGCTTGATCCTTACCTGGTCAATGCAGCGAACGCTCTTGTGTTTGCGCTCATGGGATTCCTTTGTCTGTTCGGAGGACCCATAGCTAATCGCTTTGGTCTTGCCAATACTCTGTTCCTGGGCGCAGTCGGTTATCCTCTGTACTCAGCTGGACTATACACCAACAACCGATTCGGCAACGTCTGGTTCGTACTCGTTGGCGCGGTTGCTTGCGGTATTAGCGCTGGTCTCTTCTGGGTTTCCGAGGGTGCTGTTGCACTTGGCTATCCAGAACCCGGGAAGCGCGGTAAATACATGAGTAAGTTTTTGGATTTCTGTGCACAGCTGATCGATCTAATAGCTTTTAGATATCTGGCTCTGGTTTCGGACGGGCGGCCCACTCGTTGGAGGTGCTATCGTTCTTGCCCTCAACAATGATGCTGCGGCCAAGAAGAAGGGCAAGGTCGGATACCAAACTTACCTTGTATTTATCGCTCTGCAATGTATTGCATGTCCACTTGCACTTGCACTTTCACCCCCGGAAAAAGTGCAGCGTTCAGACGGTTCCAAAGTCATCGTCAAGGCAGAGAAGTCCTTCAAGGATGAGTTCAAGGCATTATGGCGCGTTTCGAAGCGCAGAGAAGTCCTGCTCCTTTTGCCCATATTTTATGCCGCATACTTCAATCAGTATTCGGGCAATTTCAAGACCTACTACTTCGGAATCCGAGCGCGCGCGCTAATGAGCTTCGTATCCAATTTCAGCACCCTGCTTTCCTCCCAGCTGATCAGCACATTCCTCGACTACAAACGATTGACAACCAAGAAACGCATCACCTATGGTTTCTATTACATCGTTCTATTGCATGTTGTTGCTTGGACCTATGGCTGGGTGATACAAGAAAAGTTCACAAGGACATCTCCGTCTCTGGATTGGGAGGATAAAGGCTTTGTAGAGGGATTCTTTGTGATCATCCTCTGGGATTTTGCTCGGCAAGCGCTACAAAATTGGCTCTACTACCTAGTTGCAACGAAAACCGACAATATTTCGGAGCTAAGTCGGTTTTCGGGTATCTTGAGAGGTCAAGAATCATTCAGTCAAGCGGTCGCTTTCGGCCTGAACACGCGCAAATGGAAAGGCGGACGGGTACCATTAACAATTAACACTATATTGCTAGGTACGTACTCGGACTACTGACGGGTATATTTTTACTAACAAATCCAAAGTCTTGTCGGTATACCCTACCTGGCTTGTGGTTCGCGACCACGTCCCAGTAGAGGTCGCAGATTTGTCGCATCTTGCAATAGCTAAAGAGCAAATTGTGCCGCCTATTAATCAAGAGCGCGACGTACCAAAAGAAGCCAATGGAGGCCGGGTTGCTACATGATCGGGTTGAAAAGTAAGCAACATACAGAAAGTTGAACAGCAGCAAGCATTCGCCAACATAGGAAGAGATGCGAGTTGATACATTGTAAGAGCCGGGTCAAAATGGAATCATTTATTGTATCGATCTCCTTCCAATCAGTACTTGTCTAGTGTTCGGAATTGCATCTGTCTTCTGCAAGTCATTACGTGCAAAGAGCATCCAAGTTTGCTAGACAAATATACATCGTGCAACTGTCATATGGCAACGGATCAAATTCTTTATCATCTGTACAGCACGATTTTCTGCTGTTCTTCTCTTCTCCTCTTTCTGGCCAAACGTCTACCACAATTTTGCTTGGGTGCCCCCAGCAAAACCTCCGTGTGTCGAAACTCCTCGCAAGGCATAGACCTTAGACTTAGTCTTACAAACTACATATCTTGTCGTGCTACCAAGGCACGAGAGCACTTATGCAGCATTTAGAAGGTAAAAATTATTCTTTTCTAACTTGTGAACTTATGGTAAGTGATAGACTAGAACTCGGATAGGGAAATTCCCGGTATGTCACTAAGATTCTGCCTCGTGGGATCCCAGTTTGACCAGTATTCGAGGATCTCCCTTGTGATATCTCGTTTCGAATTGTCGTTTGCCCAAACATTGCCCACTTCATGCAGCATATCATGCCAGCGAGGCATCTCTTCAAGCCTATTTGTATGGCCGGCAAAGTGCGCAATGAAGTCACCCTGGCGCGCTCGGAAGTATTCAGGAGCGGCCTCTCCTCGCTCATAATCTTCGGTACTCCCTCCTTCCACAGGATAAGCATTGAACCAATACCAAGGTACCAAGGCTACTCGATGGACGAACTTCGGCTCACGCATGATGACGGCCATGGCGGTTTGCTCAAAGAAAGTCAGATGATCTTCGGGCCGGAAGTACCTATATGCTAAGACTGCGTTAAAGAATGTCAAGGCCCACTGATCAACACGAAAAATGAAAACGCCCGCATTGAAACCATTCACATCTTCGTTGATGATTAGGCTGATGTTTTCAAAATTTGACGTATTGGGAGGTATAAAAGCAGACACCGGGCGACACGGATCGAGGACCTGCAACCCACCAGGGGTAGTCAGCGAATCAAAGAACCTCTGAAAATGACTTAGAGGAATCTGCGCACGTACAATAGCATCTCGATCGGCCCACATAATCCATTCAAGACGCTCATCTTCTGGTTTGAGCAATTCATCCACCACAAGCTTAAGTAAAAAGACTAATCAAGCCACCCAATATCAGTGGCCCATCCTCTCTCTTCGCATCAGCACATACCTATCTTATTCCATGCGCCTTCTGACAACTCCTCACATAGCACATGGACAGTGCTTTCGTGCACAGCGCTGTGAAACATCTGAGACTGAATCGCACGGTCGTAAGCCTCGCTTGAGGTTCCAGTTGAGATTGAAGCGAATGCGATACGGCGATTTTCGCTGATATCGAATGGAGCATATTGCGCACACGAAACATATCGATCTATCGCATCTTGTAGCATGCCTTGAGTGAAGGGTGGCAGGCATTTGGTCATGCCATATGAGAAGAAAGACTTGTTGAGCCCCAGTAATTCCTGGGTATCGTGTTGCATCGGCAACGATGCGTGACTTCCTTCCGATGATTCTGTCGCATCATCTTGAACTTTGAGGATGGTCTTGTGGTATTTGTTCCAGCTCGATGGCCACCATGAATCAAGAAAAGAGCTAGGGGCAGACACGCCCGCAATGTGGTCGGGAATTATTTGATTGGAAGCGTGTCTAAAATGTGCTCCAATGGAAGAAGGATAGCAGGGTTCGCGCTGATACAGTCCACTCAAGATAATGAGCGTCAGGATAACTTGAGAGACGACGAGGAACTTGACCAGCAAAGAGGGAATAGTCATCTGCGGTGCTTGTGGCAAGTAAGACTGCATCACAACGCAGCTGGGCTGAATTTGCGTGAACGCTATGTGCAGAAGGACTTGGAGATGCAATGTGGTCATAATGACTTTGCTCTATGCAAGGGCCGATGGGAATGTGCCGGGGTGATGAACATGCTGTGTACACCTTCACCGCATTCACGTCTGAAAGCTGCGCGATGAATCACAGAGCCATGTCCGCGAATCTAACAGTTCAACAGGAGAAATCAACTAGTTTAGCATGTTAGAACTCATTCATATATTGGCTACTTTTGGAAAGACAGATATGGTGGCTGATGTGCTGATTGACACGAGTCCAGCTTCATGCAAGGGATGTGAAAATATGACAGTCCTGGCCCAACAGACAACCGGCACCTTCGCGTCCTTCGACATACTTATTAGCGCCCTCCAGAGCTCAAGCTTTTCACTACCATATCATGCCATTTTCTGTCTTTTGAATCTTTTACCCAACACGTATGTCTGCTCTGTATTCTTCTTGAAGTTTGTGTGCGAGGCCCGAGGTTGCACGACCATACTCAGTCTGACTTAAATGTGTCGATTGTGCGACATATGTCAGAAGATGATCTGGGGTGATATGTTTCTTCTCAGCCACGACTTCTATTCCATGTTATCAGAAAAGCTCGGGCAAAGCATACACCCCCCTGCGCAAACGTCAGTACCTAATTCCCGGCGGGATCAAATGTCACAAGCTTACTCATAAGAGCTATGTGAAGCGAGCTTTTTCCACATTTCGATAAGCTGATTGCACGCCGGTGTGGATCCGGGCTCAACTCTAGCTCGCAAGCGCGCTTCGATTGGTCGTGGCTCGAACCATTGTATAAAACCATCAGGCTGTTCATCTTGTCATTATCATTCGATGAGACGTGCACATGTGATACGATCTTCAAAGTGCATACTCAACAATGTAAGAACATTATCAAGGAGCTTATCTGCTACATCGTCCTTCACGAAACATAGAAAGACCATGATATTGACCACATCGAATTGATCTATACTCTCGCAGGGCAATGGCTTGAAGCAGTCGCGTGTCTAAGAATGACTGTTTTTGGGTCGGAAAGTAATTGGCGGAAATTGCTCATCCGAAATGTCGATGGCATCGACCTGAATGTTTGGCAGGCCAACTACCAGCTCGCATGCCCAGATTCTGTATACATCAGCTTCGAAGCATAAATAGATCTGGTCTTTAGTTTCATGCTCACCCAGTACCTGTGCCAAGATCAATCACGCGGAGACCCTCCTTGCCAACTGGCCGTGGGGATGCATCAGATAGCTGGCAATGCTTTTCAATCATCCAAAAATGATTGATATTGAGTCTGATAAGTTCAGAATAGAGACATTAGTTGCTAATAGACTAGACCCTCATATCTCACCGTACAGATGCAAGCAGACCCCGCTTTCACGAATATTCTTGGTAGTCGTTGGAGGAACCAGCCATATCTGGGGACAGGAGAAAGACAATGATTTTACGTATCGAAAGCACAACAAATATGAATACATTTACTTATTTACATTGTGTTTTCAAGCTTACGTCCGCATGCATAACACATGAACGTCCTAGGGTTGATTATTATATAGTCTAGTTGGATCTTATTGACATAAGTCGCAATATATCAGCACTCGAAGTAGCCAATCTTTGTGTCCATTTGTCGAAGCACCGGAACCTTAAGTTCTACTAAGCCGTGTACTAGGCTGGTGCTTCTTTATCAAATGTTCGTTTTCTTGCGTTGTTTTGTGAATGAAATGACACCAAAACTACTCTACCATATCGAGCAGCCAAGCCGGGCGATGCTGAAGATACAAGCTTCCTCATACTTAGCAGAATTTTTATCCTTTTTCGAACATAGCTAAAGTAAAGACAAGACTCAGCTTATTTATCACTTCCCTACTTGGCTGCAGTAGAGTTCGATACCTCTAGCTTCTTCGAGGAATGTGCTTCTCTTTTGATATGAGCTCACACTGCTGGCTGAAATCGACCTCAGAATTCCATATTAGGAGAGTTCTGATCTGACAATTAACAGCGACGGGTACTAGAGTCTTCCCGGCCTCCTTGAAAATTATGCAGGCACCAACAATCATCTCAGACTAAAGCACAAAGCAACCAGCCTGACAGAAATACGGTTGACCTCTCATTGTTGGCTCAAAATCATTAACGTCTGATAATCGGACTACTCTGTCGACATTGGCGCAGCGTGGATAGGTGGACAAATTTCGCGCCTCTTGCTCTCGGCAGTCCAAGCGTGTTGCTGTTCCCTGGATAGCCACAACCTAGAGGCGATGTGGTGTATATTTCCATCATCATCCTTGATTGCATATAAAACGTTTGCCAGCCCAGAGAACAGCTATCGTGGTTAACTTATCAAGAGATCTTCCAACAAGACCAAAAAGAACCTAAAAACGCCATCATGGGAAATCAATTGCGCTAGATATTTCCGCTGGCAGATCGATTGGTAGATCAGGGCCTGTACGATGTCCCGGGCGAGCTTTAAATTGTGACAGGAGCTTGCACGACTATGTTATTCCCAGAAGTCCATTGTATATATCTGGTTATACGCTCTTTAAGGCGTGCAAACGACGCAATTCAATAGATCAAGGAGAAACATCCAAATTTGATAAAGACTTTGCTCTTCCTACATCTTGACTTGAACGACTTCGAAGACATGAAATCTTTTGTTCAATAATGCTAGAGTCATAGCTCCACCTCAGGGTAGCACAACGAAACAGGGCTACGAGCTGCCATTTGGCACACTTCTTTATTCCCAAACGAAATCGCGATGCGCGTCAGCCACTTGGACACTCATCGACTAAATCAATGCCCCAATACTGTGAGTCAGCATATTGCTATCTGTAATTGTAATTCACAACTGAGGACTTCGCATCACGCAATGCAATGGTCGAGGCTTGGTGTCTGCATTACATCGTCTCTTAGGTTGCGACAATACTGACTCCTTGAGGACGTTGTCATCGTGCCAGAGACGCGAGCTTATTGTCTAATTCAGAGACCCGATACCTGGTAAAAGGCGATCTTGTGAGTTCTCAACGTGGATGCAAGAGACGTCCTTGTGCGAAGGTCCAGCTCGCGCCTCGAGCGGGTACCTAATTGCGGGGCAGTGCATACGTCATCCGCACGCCTCAGCTCACAGCCTCAATTAATAGCGAACTCCTTACAACTGTCTATCCCACGCGAACAGAACGCGCGGTTCAGCAGCATCATATTCCGCAGCACTGAGAATCAAGTGAAATGTCCTCTCACAACCCCAGCGACAACCCCTGGCAAGACCAAGCGAGCCAGACTGGCCGTGGTCACCAAGGTCAGAGCCCATATCAGGCATATCAAGCACAACCCCAGAGCACGAATCCGTACGTTCAACAGCCTCTGCATGCACCGCCGCCGCAGTCGGGTGTGCATACAGACGCCTCTCCGTGGGATCAGGAGCCTGGCCACTCCTCCGAAACACACAACCCATTCATCCAACAACACGCAAATCAACCATCACAGTACGGACAGGATCACCCCACCCAATCATACGAGCAACATCAGCAGCAGCCACCCTACGCCAGCGGAGGTGGGCAGCATGAATCTCCCCCAGGGCTTCCACCACGCCGGACGGCAACGGACATGGCGCTTCCAACGGGGCAAGACCGCTCCCACCAGATTGAGGTCATGCAGAGCTACGAGGCATCTGGGCGGAGAGACGAAGACGACTCGAATGTCGAGATCTTGCAGAGAGAGTTTCCAAAGATTGATGGCAGTTTGATTGCGGCGATTTATGGCGATAGCAAGAGCCTGAGTGCCACGAGGGAGATGTTGCAGGCTTTGGAATGAGTTGGCTGGAGTCAGAGTGATGCGTTTACCCGAGTCATGGCCGGCGTCCTTTTAGCGCGCGAGAAGTGAGGTATGCTCACATCAATGTGAAGAAGATTCCTGATTATCAATTTTAACACGTCTCAACACGGGCGGACATGGCGATGTACCCATTATGTTCGATGTCTAAAGGACAAACCCAGAGGTAGTATCGGAGTACCTTTACGGGTTCAGACAACCAAGCGACCCCAACCCTGCTATCCAATCGAAGCATATATGCAACGCGCCAGCCTCGGCAAATGCCCCACCCATAATGCATCAGCATTCTGACATCCTCTCTCTAAGTTCTGACATTTCTAATTGTACAATGTCAGAAACTCATGACATATAACCCCTGCATCCTGCTCCCCTTTTCCAATCTCAAACCAGCCACCAAGCTTCCCACTCACCAACTCCCATCATGTCTACTCCAGCAACACTCGTCCTCGTGCCAGGGTCATTCTCAGAGAGCGAGATGTACGACCCTGTTGTTCTTCCGCTACGCCAGAAAGGCTACGAAATCTACGTACTCGACCCACCATGCTATCCCAAGAACTACAAGCCCAACACGGGGACTGCACCACCGGGCATGTACGACGACGCCAAATTCGTTGCCGGGCAAGTCGAGAAGCTCTCCGACGAGGGCAAAGAAGTGGTCTTGCTTGCACACAGTTACGGGGGTAGATATTACTTCTCCATCTCGTTTGCAAGCAAAACTTGCTGTGCGAGGTGCTATGCTCTGTGGACTAACGTGGAGCACAGGCGTCCCTGCAACCGAGTCCCTGAAAGGCCTCACTCTAAAGGAAAGAAAGGCGCAGGGAAAGCCCGGAGGCGTGGTTCGCATCGCGTACCTGACAGCGTGCGTGCCGCGTGTGGGCGAGAACCTCGTGCAAGTCATCCAAGGCGGCGCACCGCCCATTGAAGTCGGCGAGGTAAGTGCAGTCGCCCCCGGTTCCTTGTTCGATCACGCAGTGGCCATGGACGTATACTAAACGACAGTAATAGGATGGATGGATGTCCCACACATCCCCATCCGAGACTGCAAAGCTGTGCTTCAACTCGCTATCCCCGGAAGAAGGCGCCACCAAAGCCGCGGAGTTTGGCAAGCATTCCAGCGTGAGTTTCGGGGATGTGCTGACGCATGCGGGGTACAAGGATTTGCCCGTGAGTTGGCTGTTCTGCGAGCAGGATCTATGTGTGGTGCCGGAGGTGCAGCGCAGGGCGATTGAGGTGGTGGAGGAGAGCTGGAAGGGGACCGAGAGAGAGGGGAAGACGGTTGATGTGACGAGGGTGGCAAGTGATCATGTTCCGTTGTACAGTGCGAGGGCGGAGACGGAGCAGTGGATTGAGGGTGTTGTTGTCAAGGGCGGACGTGAGTAGAGACTCGAGATGGGTGGGAGTGTCGCAAGTCATGTGTCTGTCCTACAGGTAGTCTCCGTACGTCATGTGTCACGTGACGCGGCGGCGGGGTGTGAGTCAAAAAAGTCGTGCCGACGACAGTACACAGTATACCCCGCCGAGCCCACACGCGCAGAGCAGCCACCACCGCCCGTCCATTGCAGCCATGGCCGACGCCGCCGAGAACTTGCACACCGACCCCGTGACGGGCGAGAAGATCAGCAAGAGCGAGCTGAAGCGCCGCCAGAAGCAGCGCGACAAGGACGAGAAGAAGAAGGAAAAGGAGGCGGCGCTGCCCGCGCGGCCCAAGAAGGAGAAGAAGGACGACGTCGAGGAGCTGAACCCCAATGTGCGCCCACCGTGACGCCAGCTACGCGTCCCCCGCCGCCATTCATTCTGCCCGCACGTGCTAAGCCCTGCCAGCAATACTTCGAGATCCGCTCCAGCAAGATCAACGCCCTGCGCGCCTCCAAGCAGCCCAACCCCTACCCCCACAAGTTCCACGTCAACTACAAGCTCGCCGACTATGTGCGCGACTACTCGCGCCTGCAAAAGGGCGAGACGGAGCCCGACAAGGAGATCCGCATCGGCCTGCGCGTCATCACCCAGCGCTCCGCCTCCAGCGCCCTGCACTTCTACGTCTGCAAGGCCGAGGGCGTCACCATCCAGGTCATGTGCCAGCTGCAGGAGAGCAGGTCCGACGTGCCTTTTGAGAAGCAGCACGAGAACATCCAGCGCGGCGACATCATCGGCGTCATTGGCTTCCCCGGCCGCACAAGCCCCAAGAAGGGGGGTGAGGGCGAGCTGAGCATCTTTGCCCGCGAGGTCATTCTTCTCACCCCCTGTCTGCGCATGCTGCCCACCGAGCACTTGTGAGTAGGGCGCAAAAAATACATGTGCCTGCAGCTTAACAGTGAAACAGCGGCTACAAGGACCAGGAGATGCGCCACCGAAACCGCTTCCTCGACCTCATCATGAACGACTCCACCCGTGAGACCTTCATCACCCGCTCCAAGATCGTCAAGTATGTCCGCAAGTTCCTCGACGACCGAGACTTCCTCGAGGTCCAGACGCCCATGATGAACAAGATTGCTGGAGGTGCCACCGCCCGCCCGTTCAAGACGTACCACAACGAGCTCGACATGGAGCTGTATATGCGTATTGCGCCGGAGCTCTTTCTCAAGGAGCTTGTCGTGGGTGGTCTAGAAAGAGTATACGAGATTGGTCGGCAGTTCAGAAACGAAGGCATTGACCTGACGCACAACCCTGAGTTCACCACCTGCGAATTCTATCAGGTAAGATGCGGAGAAAAACCCGCTCTTGCTGCTCACACTGACCGACCCAGGCATACGCCGACTACAACGACGTCCTAGAAATGACCGAAGACATGGTCAGTGGTCTGGTCAAGGAGGTCACTGGTGGCTACGAGACAGTCTACCACACCCAAAGCGGTGAGACATACAACGTCAACTGGGCCAAGCCCTGGAGACGAGTTGAGATGATCCCGGCTCTGGAAGAGGCCACTGGCGAAAAGTTTCCCCCGGCGAACGAGCTCCACACCACCGAGACGAACGAGTTCCTCAAGCGCGTGCTCAAGAAGGTCAACGTGGACTGTTCGGAACCTCGTACCAACGCGAGAATGATCGACAAGCTGGTTGGCGAATTTATCGAAGAGACTGCCATCAACCCAACCTTCATCATGGGTCATCCAGAGGTCATGTCGCCATTGGCCAAGTACCACCGTGACATCCCTGGTCTTTGTAGGGTCTTTTAGGCGTCATCCTTTCTTCGCTTGCTGACATTATGTAGGCGAACGATTCGAGGCCTTCGTCTGCAAGAAGGAAATCTGCAATGCCTACACCGAGTTGAACGACCCCTTCGACCAGCGCCTGCGATTTGTAAGTACAGCATGCTCGGTTTGGGCTCTTCTAACCTCGCGATAGGAAGAGCAAGCGAATCAGAAGTCACAAGGTGACGACGAGGCACAACTCATCGACGAGACTTTCTGCCAAGCGCTCGAGTACGGCCTGCCGCCTACTGGTGGCTGGGGCATGGGTATCGACCGTCTTGTCATGTTCCTGACCGACCACTACAGCATCAAGGAGGTCTTGACTTTCCCATTCATGAAGGACATTGTCGAAGACAAGAAGCCAACTGCTGCCGAGGTGGTTGACATTCAGCCCAAGCCAGAAGAGGGAATTCGTGAGTAATCACACAGCCAAGGTGAAGTTCAATTCTGACAGTTGTGGAAGCCCACAAATGATTACGCATAGCATTGGAAGGCGCATAGAGGTCGGGTAGGGATGGGTCCACGAGGCACACTCCATGAGAGAAGGGGTCGGCATTGCCAAGGCTCCTTCGCAGCTTGAATATCAAAACAAGAGCAGGTTGAAAGACATCGAATAAAGATCAGACTCTGAAAGACCCAATACAGATCCCATGTGATCCAAAGTCAGTCCGAGTTGTTCACTTCCTTTCTCATCGTGACATTGGCGGTCAGTGGACGTAAAATGCCACAATGTAAGAACAACTGAGGCAACCATGTAGATGACGAAGAGTAAACACCTTGACTTGAAACAAATCATTGCTGTCATCCAAGCAGAAAATAGAGTTGCAAAGATCCAAATTTAGGAACAAAACATGTCTTGGATTGAGTCGTGTGTCGCGTTGTTTCAAGGTTCGGCTCCCCGCTCACGAACCCTTAGCTCGGACGGCGGACCGCATCACATTGCCGCGCCGGCATGTCAGACAACACTAGGGCCAACCTTGACACGTTGAGTACTTGTTACATATATGAAGTTGGCCGGCTGTATCTGCGAGCACCATGTTTTCCGGCGCTTTTTCGCCTGTGCACAAACGATATCTCTGCAGGAAAATTCGACAAGGTAGCAAGACCCAAGTAATCTAGAATTAGAAGCAAGGACTAGGAAATCTATAGTCAAGAAAGAGATAGTCAAAGGGAAAGAGAGAGAAGCTAAGAGCAAACATGGCAGCACCAGGCGGAAAGTTTTTCATCCAGGACAAACTCGACACACCAGCCAAGCACCACGAATCGTTTGAGCAATTATGGGAAACCAAGTGGAAAAAGCCTGTACGCCACAGACCATGATCTCATCCACATGGTTACCAGAAGGTCTAATTCCCTTGCGTAGGCAGAAATGGGCGTATACCCCTTCATGTTCAGCACAGCCTCGGACTTCGCGCCCGTCGTCGAAGAACTCGTCGCCAGAAACTTCAAAGAGCCCTACAACTGGGACGACTACGCGCGCGTGTACTTCCCCCAAGCCGAGCATCTATCCTCCATCGCCTCCGCCGCCGAGTCAGCAGGAGAGATTGAGAAAGCATCAGAGTACTACCTGCGGTCCAGCGCCGTGTACCGCATTTCGCGCTTCCCTGCACCGCGCAGCGAAGTCCAGCGCGAGGCCTGGCGCCGTGGCAAGGAAATGTGCATCAAGGGCCTAGGTCTGCGTCCGCACCCCGTGCACGAAGTACTCATCCCGCACACGCACCGCCACAGCAACGAAGGCACGCATATCCCCGCATACCACCTTGTCCCTGACTCCACCACCCCAGTCCCCACCGTCGTCATCTTCACCGGGCTGGACGGCTACCGCACCGAGCTCGCCGTGTGGATGGAAGGCTGGCGCCGCGTCGGCGTCGCCACCCTCGTGCTCGAAATCCCCGGCACAGGCGACTGTCCCGCCGACGCATCCGACCCCACGTCCCCAGACCGTCTGTATACCAGTTTATTCGACTGGCTGGCCACACAGCCGCGTCTTGATCAGCGCCGAATCGCCATCTGGGCATTCAGCACGGGGGGATACTACGCGCTGCGCGTCGCGCACACACACGCGGCACATCTCGCCGGCGTCGTCGCGCTCGGCGGGGGGTGCCACTACATGTTCTCGCGCGCGTGGCTGGACCGCGTCAACGAGCTCGAGTACCCGTTCGATCTCGCGGACACGCTGGCGCACAAGTTTGGGTACGGCGCGGACGTGGCGGCGTTCAAGGCCGAGGCCGTGGACAGGTTCTCGCTGCTGCGGGACGGGACGCTGGACGGGCCTGCGTGCGCGCGCCTGCTGCTGGTGAATGGCACCGAGGATGAGATTTTCCCGATTGACGATTACTATCTTGCGTTGATGCATGGGCCGCCCAAGGAGGCGCGGTTTGTGGAGGGCGTAAAGCATATGGGGGAGCCGATGAGCTTTTTTATTATATTGAGGTGGTTGTATGCGTTGTTTGGGATTGAGGCGGACCCCGTGGCGCAGATGCAGACGTTGCCTTTTACGCCGAAGTATTAGGGGAGAGAGAGGGACGTGATTGGGGGGTCAAGGTGAAGGATGGGTTGGTATGGATGAGCGTTCACGGCATTCCACAATGGGATTCTTAAGAGTAAAGTCAGGTGTT
Organism: Coniothyrium glycines; assembly: GCA_025742365.1. NCBI lineage: Eukaryota > Fungi > Ascomycota > Dothideomycetes > Pleosporales > Coniothyriaceae > Coniothyrium > Coniothyrium glycines. The sequence continues at coordinate 79,632 of JAMXIJ010000054.1, read as the reverse complement.
TAAGATAAACTTGCAGTAGGATTATGATGTAGACTTTAAGCTATCACACATAATCCGGGACACCACACGTCTAGTTGCCAAGCAAAACCAGCGGATGGGAGTCGTGGCTGAAGCGCTCCACCCCCTGCACACCTTGGCGCCTACCGATGGCTTCTCGAAGAGCGGTGTAGGTATCATCGGGTAGGCCGACACCTCCGTCGACAACGTGAACCAATTTGACCCACTTCAAATTGGGAAAGCACTTCAAGATACGGTCCCAATCATTCCCAGCCCCGATGTTGCCCTCCTCCCTATTGAAGACATTGCCTACGTCGGACGTCAGGATAGGGCCTACGACGAGCAAATGGCTAACAAACACACCCACACGCTGCAGCGCAGAGACGACGTGGTCGGCATGGACGTCGTTGATGTCTTTGTTGAGGAGGATGCAGGAGAACAACGACGTGTCCGCGACGGGTTTCACACCCTTCCAGTAGGGCGAGAGATTGTGTAGCGTCGTGGCTGTGAGTGGTAGATATTGGTGACCATCGTACGTGGTCAAAGTGGTGCGGAGAATGGCGTCGAGCTCGGGCTTGTCGGCAAGTGTAGAGCGGCGAGACATGCGAAATCGTGGTGGGGTGTTATCTCCATTACCAAGGAAAGAGACTCTGGGCGGGAGACCAGCGCATTCATCGCGAAGTTGGATGTCGAAGTTGCGGCGACGAGCATCGAGCGCGACTTGGGCCTCGGGAGTCGTGTGTGAGATTGCGATAGAGATGGGCTTGGATCGTTCAACAGGCACCCCTTCTTTCTGGAAGTCGCGTTCAGTCAGTACAGGCTGTGTGGCTAATGAATGCACGTCTGGCTGAGTACCAATAGGACGGCCGGCAAGCGGAGTGCTCTCGGGAACGATGCGATCACGACCGAACACGGCTGACGAATGCTGGACTGATTGGCCTTGAGTGAAGCCGCGAAGTTCATAGATGGACTTGTTATTGTCAGGGCTGGATACTCTGGCCGACTGAGGGTCAGTGTCGGCGGTTTCGACGTCGGAATTGGCCTTCAAGTAGCTTAGCAAGGAATGACCACGAGCTCGACCGGCTGATATTGGCTTGCTCTCGCTGCTGCCGTCCATGATCGATCTGTGACTATCAGTATTATCTGCTTCTAATATCGACGATGTACCAGCTTGGGACTCTTTCCACTAGGAAGTGATGGACGTTAGATATCGATGCGAGAGAGGTGAGGAACTGAGTTATTGACGCAGTAGCGACCGTGGCATTACGACAGGCTGTGACGTGTTCACTATGGGCTGTGAGTGGGTTACAAACGCCGTCACCACGAGAATAGTCAGGCAACACTCGATAAAACCCTGGTTGAAGGTTGTTGGTGGAAAGACCGCGGTGAAGTGGATCGTACGACGTGAGTTTGAAGGATCAGACCAAGGCTTCTTACCGCTCATACGTGAAGTAACATCAATACGTTATGATTATTGTAACTCATTGTTTTCGTGGCTGCATATATCTGGTGATCTTGATGGTGTTGCAGTCCTGCGCCATCATCGTAGCTCTTCCCAGAACAAGCGCCATGGTCCGGATATGATTCTTTTGCAGGAATAGACACGCCGGCGCTGTTCGTCCTGTACAGAGCATGATTACGTGCTTGGGCAGAAATGAGGGGAACAGCGGCCGAGTGCGGTGGTTTGGAGAATCAAGAGGTGAAGTGCCATGAGGAGGGCGCTAGACAGGTGACAAGCATTAGCGGCACGTTAAGCGAGGCACGTGCCAGGTCCGCGGGCCAGATGCCCTATCACGTGACTGGGCAGCGCGCCGGACATGCGTCATCGGCCGGAGAAAGGTCCTTGGAGGGGCGCGACTTGGGAGCACGGGGCTCAGGCCAACACTCTGGCCAACAGCAATGTTTTTGCACGCTCTTCCACCCGCCGCCTGCTTGGCCAAGCTTGGAGATCTCGGTTGCTCTCCGTGTCTCCCTTGCACGACCTGGGTCCTTGATCAGCACATCACCCACGCTGACGCAGGACGCCTACCGACTGCTTACGAAGTACTCACCACACTGATCACCGCCTCGTGGTCCTGGATCCTGTACAGCGGGGTTCGCAACATTATATCGCCTTAGTAAGCCCCGAATCCCCCACATCTCTCTGCCAAAACAAAGTCCAGGCCGGTTGAAAAAGGAAAGAGCAGTCTTATCCGAGCTGTGCTGTTGCGCGTGACTGCGAAAAACTCTGGCATAGCGTTCCCCGTAGCTTCTGCTGAACAGGATCCACCATCTTGACTGACACCGCAGCCCAGAGATCGTCTTGAGCCGCCTGCCTCCACGGATCTTTCTTCGCAACACTCTCCGCGCCAATACAACCAGCGCACATTGCCATCATGGTGCTCGGTGCAAGGAAACCGCCTTCCCGAAAGGGTACGCTTCCATCTCATCACTGGCGGGACGGGCGCAATAACAAACGTGCTAGGATCCATGGCGGACATGCCCCGGGATCTGAAGGACCAGATCGAGAAGCTCGAGGAGCTGTTCGTCGTCTCCACGACTAAGCTCAAGGAGATCACGGAGCAGTTTGTCAAGGAACTCGAGAGGGGTCTGTCCAAGGAGGGAGGCACCATTGCAAGTCGCACGATCCCTACTAGCCGCCCACCGTCTGACTTTCCCAGCCCATGATTCCCACCTGGTGTATGGCCTTCCCCGACGGGAACGAGACGGGCAAATACCTCGCCCTTGACATGGGTGGCACCAACCTGCGAGTCTGTGAGGTCACCTTGACCGAGGAAAAGGGCGAATTCGAGATCATCCAGTCGAAATACCGCATGCCCGAAGAATTGAAGACTGGAACAGCCGAAGAGCTCTGGGGATACGTCGCCGACTGCTTGCAGCAATTCATCGAGTACCACCACGAGAACGAGCAGCTGGACCACCTGCCGCTCGGCTTCACTTTCTCGTACCCCGTCACTCAAAATGCTATCGATCACGGTGCTCTACAACGGTGGACCAAGGGTTTTGACGTGCAAGGCGTAGAGGGCGTCGATGTTGTGCCAGGCTTCAAACAGGCCCTCGAGGAGCGAGGGGTTCCAATCAAGCTCGTTGCGCTGGTCAACGATACCACCGGTACGATGATCGCCTCGGCTTACACCGATACTAGCATTCAGATTGGTTGCATCTTCGGTACGGGCTGCAATGCCGCATACATGGAGGAATGTGGCGCGATCCCCAAGCTTGCGCACATGAACCTTGACCCCAAGTTGCCCATGGCGATCAATTGCGAGTGGGGCGCGTTCGATAATGAGCACAAGGTGCTACCCAGAACACCCTATGATGTCATCATCGACAAGGAGTCGCCACGGCCTGGCCAGCAAACCTTTGAGAAGATGGTCGCTGGTCTGTACCTCGGCGAAATCTTCCGACTCGTACTGCTCGACCTCCACAAGAACAACGAATGCACAGTGTTCGAGAACCAGGACTTGAGCAAACTGCAAAAGCCTTATAGTCTCGACGCCGGTTTCCTCGCGCAAATTGAGGAAGATCGATTCGAGAACCTGCAAGATACTGCGGATTTGTTCAAGGAACAGCTTGGGATTACCTGCACTAAGCCGGAGCTCGAATTGATCCGCCGTCTTGCTGAAATGATTGGCACTCGCGCAGCCCGCCTGACCGCATGCGGTGTCTCTGGCATCTGCAAGCACAAGAACTGGGATCAAGTACACGTCGGCGCTGACGGATCTGTTTTCACCAAGTACCCACACTTCAAGATAAGACAGGCGCAAGCACTAAAAGAGATCATGGACTGGCCCAACAATTTGGGCAAGGGCAAGGGCGATCCCATTGAGGTTCTTCCTGCCGAGGATGGTTCTGGTGTAGGCGCGGCGCTGATTGCTGCTCTCACGGTGAAGCGTGTGCAACAAGGACAGCTGGCCGGCATTCAAGACAAAGATACACTACTTGCTATGGTACCAAAGAAGGGATTGCAGCCGGACAATAAAGGTAATTAAAGTCTAATTAGACCATAGATTTACGTCGTCTACGAACTACGCGTGAGACACGAAAATAAGAATCTTGCCATGCGATAATCAAACAATTCAAGTATCTATATCGAAGTACCCATCGGCAAATCAATGCATGACTGTTTCCACCGCCCCCTAATGCCAACCACAGGGCACACCTTTCGACCACGCTCCTCACCCCTGTCAGAAACCAGATAACTTAGGTAGACACCTCCAGCCACAGCCTTTCGACATGCCTTTACAAGCGCATAGTACGACAAGAACGAAGCTTCCCCACTAATACCTTCCCCCAGGACGCCGACACGCCTAGCTCGACGCCGTGTCTCCAGGGTTCATTACGCGAGGCTGCTGCAACGTTTTGGATTGGATTGGATTGGTTATATGTATACTGCAGATAAAAAGGGACGGAAAGCACGAACGCAAGGGATATTTTGGCCCATAGACGGTAAATCTCTCTTCGCTACGCAAGATCGTCGTTGGAGAAACTACCTAGACTAGCCATGCGGTTAGATTATGTTTTTAGATAGAGAGAGAGAGAGGGCCGCATATCGGATTCCTCGCTTGCGCGCGTTGTACTATGAGATGGTGCAGGAGTGTACAAGGAAGGAACTAAGGTATATAAAAATATCGCCGAACAATAATCATATAATACCTCTCCCAGTAAGAAAAAGCACGAGTCACAACTCCAGCACAGAAACGTTTCACTACTATTAAACTTTTTCGCGGATCCCGCTTCTTGGATATTTGAGCCCAGGCAATGAAGCTGGCTATCGTTTCTGGCCTGTTCGCTGCCGCTGTAGTTAGTCTACACAGCGTTATTTGCGCACTACTGTCCGAACAACCTCGCGCGTCCTGTCTAGGGAAGCGAAGGGTGTCATAACTTTTCGCCCGTGTGTGGGCTGGATGACGCTGTATACCATTCGCCTGTTTTTTTTCTAATTCTACTACCCTGTTTTTCCTAGTCCTGCGTACTACTACGCGATGCTTACCTCGAGTGCACCTCCATGTACTCTTTTTCGGGCATCGAGTATTTGCTGGAACAGAAAACGGCATAGATGGACTGGAACACGGGTGCGCTGGAAGTCTTCTACGAGTTGACGTTCTACAAGAATACAGGGTGCCGCAATGAGTTGAAGCATTTGGGGTGCAGGGATTATTATAAGAAGTTAGAGGGTATGGTGAAGAGCTATAATATAAAGAGTAGGTAACAGGGGAGTAAGCTAGAAAGAAACGGACGAATTGGGCGAGGATGGTAAAGGAGGAATACGAAGTACGTGGTGTAGTGTATTGCTGTGATCGTCGGCGTGCTATTTAGCATGTGCGAGGACAGTGTTAGGAGTAATGAGCTGTTTGACATTTCTGCATGTAATTCTTTGTGAAAGCAATCTGCTGGGCCCCGCGAACTTTACGATTCTTGAGCTGAGTGAATTTCTGGACAGGCTCGTGGCGCAATCATCAGAGCTGAGAGTGGAAATTAGGGGTCGCGTGTCCAACACGTACCTAAAATCGATGGCTCCATTCTTGTATAATACTCCTAAAGTATGTATGTTTTATTCTTTGGTCAATGCGATTTGAACGTCATGCTCGCGAAATTCCCTGCCGGAGTCTTTTCGCAGAATGCGTGGAGTGGATGGATACGACTATGCTGTACACGCAAGAATGGTGCGGAGAACACAGAGATGGAACTTGAAGAGCGATGGATCGAAAGGTGTACGTTAAGATTATTTCGATGTTCGGCAGATTTGGAATCACACCTAATAAGCGTTGCAAAACCTACACCCTTTCCTTAGGTTTAACACTCACATTGCTTTTGAGGCAGAACCCTTGTGAGAAACTCCCTGCCAACTAGGACCGCAGTTTTTCAGGTTGGTACAATGGCTGGATTGTATCTTCCATTCAGTACTTATAGCTCACACTTAAAGGTCTCCAAATACTGCATCATTCATACTTTCATCACACTGTGATCTCAACGTTGCCGGGATCGGTAAGCACTCGACCATGCAAGCTCACATACTTCTTAAATGGTAGTGTGTGGGGTGGGACTCGAATAACCCCATCTTGTTGTTATTGTACGGCTAAATCTCTCTCATGATGAGCGTCTCTCCAGAACGTAAAAGAGCTTCCACCAAAATTACTCAGGACTGCTGCATTTCGTCGGGGCGACACTTTGGCCTCTTGACTTACCTTCTAAGGTCTGTTATCACGATGTCTGCCTTGCGCACGAGTGCACAAGGCTGAGATGCAGGCGCCCCGCCCAAGTGTGCTACACCCGCCAATAAGATGATCTGGCCAGCCAGAAGATTTGCTGTTGCCTGATTCGTTTCTGCCTGCCCTGAAAACCACGGATAGTGATGGCGTCTATCTAGATCACGAGTTCTCTTGTTTCGCGTCCACTTGCCTTCCAATTTAAGTAGCACCAAGATTACGAATCGTCAAGTAATCCAATAACCACCCAAGCTGATGGCACTTTTACAACCTCAGACACCGGAGGAAACTCGAATCTTCCGGGCTGCACAAGACGGACGCGTGGAGATATTGCGAGACCTTTTGGATGCAAAATCGTTTGGAAGAAGTGTGAGCAATGCCTATGAGCAAACAACTCTCCATGTTGCGGTTCAAGCGGCGAGCCTCAAAACAGTTACATTCCTCCTCCAGCAAGACGACCACGATATAAACACAGCGGATGAAAATGGGTACACACCACTCATTTTGGCTGTCACCCTGATCGGATCGAAAACACGGGGGGGCTCTCGGAAAACCCTTCGCAAAGAGGTCATACAGGAGCTGCTTGGATGTAAAACTATTGACACTGATCTACGAGACAAGGAAGGTCGAACAGCGATTTCACATGCAGTGCAACTCGGGAGCGAGCGAGCTGTAAACTTGCTGCTGCAGGAAGGTAACCCTCGTTCGTTGGACTGCAATCTTGTCGACAACTCTCAACGAAGTCCTCTATCCTACGCTGCGGAACACGGACACACTGAGATAATGCGAATTTTGATCGAGAGTGGATGTGCTGATCGAGCAACTAAAGACGTCGAGCATCGAACACCGCTATACTGGGCGGTGACATTTTCGAGCACGAGCGGGTACATGTATTACGACTTTGGACGGCACAGCGATATGATAGAGATGTTGCTGGGCGACGATGATCTTCGACTCGATCATGTCGCCAAAAATGGCATGAATCCACTTCAGTGGGCCCTACATTGTATGCCAAGTACAGAGCTTACAAACCATAAACACGCGATTCGGAACATAATTGACAAACTGTTCGATCGATTTGTCGTCAAGACACGCAACTCACCTGAAGAACGTTGTAAAATCCTGTTCAAAGCGGTAGAATATGGTCTTGAGCTCGTGGTGGAACGTTTGATTGACCATTACGGAATCGACCCAGATACCAAGAATCACGAAGGTCGTACGGCCCTCTCACGATCTGCAGAGCTTGGACAAGAGTCGGTGGTGATTCTCCTACTCACCAATAAGAAAGTAAATCCATTATCAAGGGACCACAACGCGCGCACCCCGTTATGGTGGGCCGCGAGGTATGAACGTGAATCGATCATCAAGATACTGCGCTCTCGTGGCGGTGTCGAGTTTATGGACAACAAAGGCACAACAGCATTGTCGCTAATTGCAGAACGACATAATTCACTGTGCGCAGCAGCATTGGTTGAGACCATAGAACGAGGAAACTCAACCACATTGCATGCTCTGGTACGGAATGGTGATGTATCCAGTCTACAGTGGCTCCTAAGCTGTGACTTTGGAAAACACACGCGCTTTTCAGTCACGAGCATCGACGTGAACAGCAAGGATCTCCATGGACGGACACCATTGCATATCGCAGCCATCTGTGGACAATTTCACGGTGCAGAAATACTGATCAACTATGAAGCAGATGTAGACAGGAAGGATAGATATGGCCGAACACCATTACAAGAAGCTGTCAAACATGATCACTACATGCTGGCCAGTCTACTGCTTCGGAACAGAGCGACGACCAACTCCATCACGGTGAACGATTGGTTTCGAGCCTACGATCGTCAAAGGTCGGGCATGGTCATGCACTTGTCCTGTACTCCGGATAGAAAAGCAGCCATGTCATTCACCGCGAATGTGAGACTCGATGCTGAATTAAATCCAGGCCTAGACAACAATTTGTTGTAAGTAGAATGGTTCTCATCAATTCACACTGAAGCTGATTTCCCGAACAGTGTTTTCCCAGATTATTCTACGTGGTCAGTTGCTACATTGTCAACGAAAGACAGCCAAGCAGAATACATTGGCGAACATCTTTCGTATCACGTCCATCACGATGATGATCAGCGACATGCTGCTGTTCTTATTACAGCTGTATATCCCACTGGAGATAGACCAGCAGCTCACAATCCGCTCGCCATGCCTCTTTGCCTTAGAGATGGAATTGCATGGACAATGGTAACATCTTCTGCAACTAACAACCTCACGTGGGAGTCCAAAGACCATTACAGTACGCTCTCAGTCAGCTGGATGCCCAGCAGTGGAGCCGAATTTTTTCGCCAGCTGGTCGAGAGCCTAGACAAGAAATGGCTTGCAGCCTGCAAGTCAAATGACGCACGCTTATCGGAACGGGTCAGTGCATCTTCCTTCTTATACGAACGAAACACTTACCAGCGGAATGCGCAGCGAAAAGAGCAACTGAAAGCCAAAGGAAACGGCCTCGTCTTGGTACACAATCTCGCCGAGGATGCACGCGAATTGGCCAGCCTCCGCAGCATTTTAGAGCAACAAGTGCGAGAAGCATACGGTTTCATCGAAGCATACTCGAACCTGTATGATGCAGATGGCGGTTCAGAAATGATGACGCAGGCAGTTCGCAAGCTGGAAAGCAACGCCAAGGCTGCGATAGCTGTGTCTGAGCAGACAGTGAAAGATCTTTTACAATTAGTCAGTTTCTCATCTCATTCAGAATCTGCAAGTATCTTGGTTGTTTGCTGATGTCAAAGAGGAATTCGCATGGGTCTCCATCAACGAAGCGCACAAGTCAACCAGTATTGCCACGAGTATCAAGCGACTCAGTTGGATCACAGTAAGATATGGTCTTCTGACAGTTTGCTCATTTCGTTGACACTGATCTTCACTCCCAGTTCATCTTCCTCCCAGCCATGTTCGCTTCGGTACGTAACTCTTTGATCCACATTCCCGACGATCAAGGAATTCCTAGCTCACACCACATCTACAGAGCCTCTTCGGCATGAACGTAGACATATTAGCATCGAATCCAGATTGGCGGTGGTCTCTGCTCCTCGGCGGAGGTTTTCTGACACTCACTGTCCTTGTATGGCTGTTGTTCAAATATGCAAAGGTGAATTTCCCAAGACACGGTCATGCCTAGCAGATCCGTGACCGCAAAAAGCTGACAGAACCATCGTGGCAGATTGAAACACTGGTGGAAAATAACATCGATGTACCACTCAAAAAGTGGCGGCAGAGATCATCTCAAGCACGGGCGCAAACTCTGCCGTCTTGATCGGATTGGCGAAGCCGCCGACGTGCATCCTTCACTACGAACCACGCCACTCGCTGTCGGCGATGGAGACACGGAAAGAGAATAGCGAGAACATCAATTCCGAGGACAGACTCCATGCTATGTCTACTGTGGTAATTTGTAGGCTGAAGCCATCTCGCTCACTTTTTAGCGTAATTTTCTCATACTTACCGCCACATTTTAACAAGTTCAAATACGTAGACTTACTAGGAAATTCTCTACTCTATCTATACATAATTTCTAAATCATTTCAAAAAAACTCTAGGCAACAAGTTGGAATTCTTCAGCACAAGATTCCGTGGTCCGAGCTCACAAAGCTTGTCCGTGCCTACCCCGGCAGCCATACCTACTAGTTACCGTATGCAGGGTGAAAATTTTTTCCCCAAAGAAAAAATCGATAAAAACATACAACAGCCGGGATTCTCACCTGGTCACCCACGGTAATACTGATCGGCCGGTACACTGCTTAAGTACAGCTGAGCGAACGGGAAGCTCTGTTTTCAGTGTCCTATGGTCGTATGTGGAAGGAGAACTGTCAGTTAGCGTATATGATATCGTAGCAAACACTATCCAAACCCATAACTCACATTCCCTTGTGCAGCATATGTCTATCATCTACACTACCATCCCAAGCGCTTCGTCTCGTAACGCAAAAAGTTCCTCTCGCGCAACAACAACAACAACAACAACAACAACACCCTTACTGTGACAAAACAACCCACACGCATGTGTACACCTACGCATATACATACCTATATACATATACCCATATACACCTACACACATGCATACATTACCTAACCCCCCCACCCCATCGCAACCCAACCACCAATCCCACATCCCCCCAACATCCGCGCGAGAAAAGCAAAAAAAAAACACTCCCAGTCCCGCGTACCTCCATCCACCACGCACGGGCAAACAAGGTTTCGGAAACGTGTACATGTAATATACTACACATACGACACTTACTACGTATCTATATTTCTCGCATCTGTAGCCCTGCCGATCGGGCCGTGCGCAAGCGCGTTGTAGGTATAAGTATAGCGTGTATATAGCTAGGTACTATAGTTTTGAGGCGTATAGTGTATTGTACGGGGCTTGAAGGGGGGAGGTCGGGTAGGGTGGTGGTAAGTCTTCTTATGAAAGAACCTCTCTCTCTCTCTCTCTCTCTCTGTCTGTCTGCTTGTGTTTTTATTTCCGTTTGTTTGTTTGGTTATCTGGCAGGTAGGTAGGTACACTAGACGCATAAATGTTGTAGATGATTCAGTATATAGTATATAATAGGTCAGTGTAAAAAGAAAAAATCCCCCCCAGAAGAAGTAAGTGACAAGAGTAATTTTTTAACCTACGGGGGAAAAAATTGATGGAAACAGAAAAAGCCATACTTGGCATACATCTTTTTTTTCTTACCCGGCTGGCTTTTTCCCAAGCATCTGCAATAGGGCAAATAAACCACATACTCCACAATCCTCACAGCTCCCCCGACTTTTACTTGCCCATACTCTTCAGATAAGCCTCCCACCCATCCTCGAGAAGTGCTTTGTCTTTGCGCAGCACCTCCGTCTCGTTGCCCGCCATCCACACGCGCAGGCGCTCTCTGACCGCGGGGTCCGCAGCGCCCAGGATACGCACCGCGAGCAGCGCGGCGTTGGTGCTGTTGTTGATGCCGACTGTGGCGACGGGCTCGCCGCGTGGCATTTGCGTCATGCTGACAAGACTGTCCCAGCCGTCCATGTGTGTGGCTTTGACGGGCAGGCCGATGACGGGCAGCGTGGTCCAGGAGGCGCACATGCCGGGGAGGTGGGCTGCGCCGCCCGCTGCGCCGATGATGACTTTGAGGTTGTTCTTCAGCCCGGCGTCTTTGGAGAAGGTGCGGAGCCAGTCTGGGGTCCGGTGGGCGGATGTGATGCGTGTGGTGAAGGGGATTTGCAGCGTTTCGAGGATTTGGAGGCCTGCGCGGAGGACGGGCAGGTCTGAGTCGGAGCCCATGATGACGGCGACGAGGGGGTCGGAGGTGATGGTGGGCGTTGTGACGGACTTGCCTTTCTGAGCATCGACAAAGTCGATCAAAGGCTGGATCTCGCGCTCGGCGGCGGCCAGAGTCGGTGCAGTGAGCGTGATGTGGCCCATTTTGCGGCCGGGTCGCGCATCACCTTTTCCGTAGAGATGGATACTCGCGTTAGGAAACTCGAGAGCACGCTTTGCGACTTGTACGTGTGAGTCTGGGGCTTGACCTCCGAGGATGTTGAGCATGATGGAGGGCTCACGAAGGCGGAGACTTGACTGAGAAATGGGCAGATCCAGAATAGCGCGAATGTGAGCATCGTATTGCGAAATAGGACATGCTTCAATCGTGTAGTGTCCAGAATTGTGCGGTCGTGGCGCGATTTCGTTGACCAGCAGGCTGTCGTCTGGGAGTAAAAACATCTCTACACCAAAGACTCCCTTGCCTTCAAATGCGCCAATGGCCTTCTTGGCAAGATCCTGCGCTCTCTGTGCTGTAGCTTCAGACACGTTGCGTGGCGGCGCGTAAGTGAGCTTGCAGATGCTGTCCTCGTGTACCGTCTCCACGGTAGGGAAGGTGAGCACCCCATCCTTGGTCTTGACCACCATGACAGCGAGTTCAAGCCTGAAAGCGGCCCATCGCTCAGCATACAGTGGACGCTTACCGAGCGCCTCAAAAGCCGCGTCTACGTCTCCCGCACTCTTTACGACGAAATTACCGCGCCCATCATAAGCCTCCGTCTTGCTCTTCAACATGAATGGATAGCCGTAGGTCGCGCCCACTTCTTTCAGTCCCTCCACACCTTTACCTTCCAGATCGATACTGTCTGCCACATCGACTCCGTGCTCTTTCAGATACTGCTTCTGCGCATACTTGTCTTTGATTGTCCTCAGAGTCTTCCAGCTGGGTTCGACCACGACTTGTCCTGCGACTTCCTCTAGCATATGGGTGTCCACATGTTCGATCTCTACTGTGACGACGTCTGAGACGGACGCTAGTTGCTTGACTGCGGCCGCATCTTTAAACGAGCCCTCAATGTGTCCGTCATGCGCGGATATTTGTTTTGCTGGTGATGCCGCTGCATCGAGAACATTGACTTGGACGTTCAAGCGATTGGCGGCCTCGATAAGCATGCGCCCCAATTGGCCGCCGCCCAGCACTCCAACTTTGCGACTATCGACCATACTGTGATGATGAGACTGAGATCAGAGGTGTAAAGGGCAAGTCTTTCGATATGATGAACCACTTTGGGTGGTTGCTGCGGTACGTGGGTAGAGTGCGCTAGTAGATAATTGGTCGAATGTGGGGGAACGGCAGAAATTTTAGTTCGCAAAAAGTTCGGATTCAGTTGCACGCTGGTCTTCTTGTTTAGACAAAACTGTGCAAAAGCGTCACAGCAACAATCACAGTCACTAAGAAAGAGCAAAATTCATGAGTTGACCTCATGAGCTCGGAAGAGCCCACGTGCATGCCATTGCTATTTTGACATTGAGTATCTTTTTGCAAGTCTTCGAAGAGCCCTTGCCAGTCGTGATGCACACCTCGTAAGTGAATTCCCATGACCATGACCACGCCGACAACCCAAAGAAACCGGAACCCTGCCAGCACACGCTTAGACCTTGAAACCACGCGACCGTCTGCGACCACGAGCACGCTCAAACTTGCGGCCCTTGCTCTCGACGTATGGCTTCTTGTGGGAGTGGGGACCGAAGCCAAAGTGCTTGACGGCCTCACGGGCGTTCTTGGGTCCACGGAGGAGGAGGGTGTTGGATCCAGTGGGGAAGCGGGTAGCGACCTCATCAATGGTAAGAGTCTCGCCACCAGCCTTCAGGATGCGGGCGCGGGCAGAGGCGGTGAAGCGGAGAGCCGCAACGGAGAGCTTGGGGAGCTCGAGGAGACGGTTGTCGTCAGTGACGGTGCCGACAATGACGATGGTCTTGCCCTCGTGGGCCTTGCCGGACTGCTTGTTGGCGGCAGTCGCAATGATCTTGGACAAGCTGACGGCTATCACGGGGTTAGTGGGGCTGCTGTGGTTGTCTGCGTGCGGCTTGCTTACGAGGACGGTTGATCTTGGACATCATGAGGCGTCGCAGAACCGTCTTGTTGAAGGGGGCATCGGTACGGCCTGTTGAGGGTCAGCACATTCAGCGCGCTCACTTGGGTGTCGCAGTACTTACGGGCCAGGAACTTGTACAGACGCACCAACAGCTTGACATAAGGGTTGGTGGACTTGGGGACCTCTGTACACTCGTCAATCCTCTCGCTCTCGAAGGTTCATGTTGCGTCTGAAAGACTGCAATCGCCAGCGCATTGCTGCGCCGACTCGACGGGGGTTCACATACTGCGGTGCCCGTCTCGAACATGATGCTTGTCGAGATCGATACCCATCTTGACTGATGTGAAGGGTGGGTTGCTGTGGGTTAGTAGCGAACTGAGGTTGAGGTTCGTGATGCGAAATGATTTTGGGCCGTCAGCTAAGCGAGTGGCCGCTAAGCCAGCACGGGCGACCCGCTGACCGCCTGCGGCAGAACATCCATCAGCTAGTGCAGAACAATCTGCAAGTACGTCCGAAGTTGATTCGTCGTCTCAAACACACGCCCAGGTTGGCTGGCTGGTTTTATGCGTACCATGTTACAGCGCCAGGTACAGGTGCCACGCTTTGCACGCATTACCATTATGTAGCTAAGAGGTACATACCTGCTGCAGTCGTTTAAACAGACTGCGCGATCTATATATGACACAACGTGTACTTTAATCATTTTCCGTCGTTGCTCCCTGACATGCTGTGAAACAAATGAAGATTCCTCAAATCGATCGTCCAAACTCAGGCCCTTTGGCATGAAAGATCCCGCTTGTCTATGCGTATAAACACCAGTCACCTATCTGCTCCAAACCACCAAAACATAAGAATACAGAAACACCAAAGTATGAGACATCCGTGAGAACCACGTCTCAGATTGGGGAGCCACTTCCTGAGGCTAACAGGCAAGGAAGACCGTGCAACGAAAAAGACGGCTCGCTTACACACCGTGCATCCCGGTAAGCTTGTTGATGCCGCTGTAAACCTGCTGGGTGGAGTCAGGGGCATAGCGAGGTCCAAGCGAGCCGAGCACCAAGAACATGGAGATGATAACGGCAGCGAAGATCATCAACTTGCGGAGGACGGGACGGGTGTGACCAAACTCCTGCCACTTCATGCTTCCCTGGCCAAGATACTCCTTGAGCTTCTCACCACCAAGCTTGTAGTAGACCAGACCACCCAGGGCTATGCTGTAACCGAAAGCCTGAAGGAGGGTAACCGGGTCCTTGAAGAGGAACATGGAGGCGAAAACGAGGAGGATGTCCTTGAGTACGCCAGAGAGTGTGAGGACGAGCGAGGAAGTCTTGCCAATCTGGGAAGTGTCAGTGGTGAAGATGATGAAGAAACTCATGCAACTTACGAGGAAGACGACGGAAACGTTGAGAAGGAAAGCAACGCTGGCATTGGCAAGGAGAGTGAACATGCCAACACGGTTGATGTCAACCATGGTCAGAACAGGAAGCTCGGTAAAGAGCAGGACGATACCGTTGATGACGGCGCAGGCTGGGGCGTAGTAGTAGAGCGAGACCAGGGGATCCATCTTGAAGTCGGAACCGCTGAGGAGACGCTGGACCATGACGAGCCGAATCGCCTCGAAGACGATACCGGCAGCCTGGAAGAGGAAACCAACCATGACGAACTTGATTTCGCCCAATGAAGCAACAACGACACCGACAACAATAAAGGAGACATTGCCTAGGGTCTTGAGGTTGACTGGAGCCACACCCAGACTCCAGGTTGCGATGAGAACAGCGACAGGCATGGTGGCCTGTGGGAAATTAGCGCATTCCGAGAAAAATTCGGGCTCTGACGTACCTTGAGCATCTGGATAAACGCCACGCTGAGGTACAGGTATGCCTGGTTACCGCAGATCAAACTCATGCTGAAAAACAAGCCAATTGGGACAATAGCGCGGAGGTACACGCGGCCTGTCATGGGCACCTTTTTCCTGGAGTCGAGGATGGTGGTGAAGCGGGCAAGGATCTGGGTCATGATGGTGGCGAAGACGAGATGCCATGTCG
This sequence comes from Coniothyrium glycines, assembly GCA_025742365.1. Lineage (NCBI taxonomy): Eukaryota > Fungi > Ascomycota > Dothideomycetes > Pleosporales > Coniothyriaceae > Coniothyrium > Coniothyrium glycines. The sequence continues at coordinate 63,992 of JAMXIJ010000054.1, read as the reverse complement.
TGAGGAAGATGGGATAGTCTGTGGGATGTGTGTTAGACAAGCATGGAGAAGCAGGGCAGGCCGGGGCTGCTACTGACGGAATTTGGCGGTGTCGAGGATGTACTTGTTGAAGACAATTGTGCTGCCACTGAGCGAGATCCAGGTACTACGCCATGGGTCAGCATCGTGCGGTCAGAAGGCATCTGCTTGGGGACGCACGCAATGTAGACGGCAGGATGGAAGGTGGCCGGCTCAGGCGCCGGCGCCTTGAGAGCCTCCGGGTTCACCGTGGGCAGCACAGGCTGGGCCGGGTCGCGGGCAGCGTCCACAGAGGATCTGACCTTCTCGTCTGAAGACATGGTGGTGTGAGGCGGCGGGCGAAAGACGGCAGAGGAGGCGTTGAGGTGCGAGGTCGGGGTCGGGGGGGGGAGTCAAAGGAGAGGCAGTCGCAGCGCTCACGGTTCGATGATGGCGTCGGAGGGGGGGCTAGCGCCGAGCTGACTGATGCGGCCGGGAGTGGTGTCAATGGGGCGAGGGCACTGGAACACGATGGCGTGGCACAAGCAGCGGCAGTGTGTTGCTGTGTGTGCGCGCACAAGAGGCAGAGAAGGGGAGGAGAGAGGGCAGAGCAAAGTGTTGGGGGTGCAAGAAGAGTTGTACCGTGTACGGGTAATTGGCGCTAAACTAGGACTCCTGGGAGAGGAGAGGAGCCTGGCGGAGCGGGAGTCTTCGAACTTCTAGAGCCGTCGCACAGGGGTGCTGAGATGGCCGCGGTATTACTGGGCGACGGCTAGCAGCCATGCACAGTACATGGTAGGTATGACTACCGCATGTACTACCTATGTACTGTACAAGCCAACCAAGATTGCGCCCCAGTCCGCTGCCCGGTGCGAGTTTCTGGTGGCAGCGTGCAGCCAGCGGGCGACGTGAAACAGATCTGCAGCCTGTGGACGCGCAATCCAGCTGAAGCCTGAGCGTTTGCGTCCCGCCGTCTGCAACACAATCATACAACCCCGGCCGCGACAGCTGGAAACATGCGCAAGCAAGCAAGCTTCGTGCGGGCCGCCATGGGAACAAGCTTTTTGCAGCGCACCTGGGTACGGTACGGTACCTACCCAGGTACAGGAGGCACATTGCCACATACCGGTACACAGTTCAGCGCAGACGCAGGTGTGGGTGGAGTGCATACACAGCATGCCTATAGGGGATCGGTCAAGACCCCCGCGCGGTGGTGCACTGTGATGAGGCGCACAATAGGGGTACATAGCTAATGCATGTCGTCGTCTCGAGAACATGGACGCCGGGTTGCGTGTAGAGTGACACTAGCCGTGGGTGGTCTGTCGAGGAGCTGCTGTAGCTCGCAATGCGCATGCTGTGTTTCCGCATGAATATGTACATGTACCTGGGTAAGACTAGGTACATGTAGTCTAGATGTTACTGTACCTACCTACATAGGTATGCACCAGGCAGGTAGTCTGTCGTAGGTACATGAGCAACCCCAAGATGACCCTTTCAGAGTGCAGCACATAGGTATCAGATTTCTGGAGCGGCCGACGGGAACGTGCAGCAGCGTAGGCAATACAGGTTCGAATCTGGAATCTGTACACGGCCAGCATGTATCGAGGATTCGAGATAGGATAGCGTGGATAGGTACTATGTAGGGCACGGGGTGGCAGCGTGCGGCTCTGCAGCCAATCAAGTGCCCCACGAGCAGGCCCTCTCGTCGCTCAAGCCTCAATCGGCCGGCTGCCCCTTTTCCTCTCCCGTTGCCGCACCCAAGCTCGCAGCCGAGACGACGAGGGCAATGCGGCTGGCGACTGGCGACTGGCGACTGGCGACTGGGGGGGCCCCGCCGCCCAAGAGCGTGCCTAGTGGCGGCCGGCACCCTGAAGAGATGCTGATGCACCAGTGGTCCAGTGCAGAGTGCAGAGTGCCAGTGCCAGCGCCAGCGTCGACTTGTGCTGCGTGCTTGGCGCGCTTGTTTTATCAACCTCCACACCACGCCCAGTGCCGTTGGCCACTTGCTCCAGTCCAGCCAGCCCGCCGAATTCTGCCCTGCTCTGCCCGTGTTGCTGCCTGCGCACAGAGTACATGTTGAATTCCATCCGCACCACTTTGAAGAGAGTTCCCAGTTTCCAGGAGCTGCTGCAGGGCAAGATGGGATCTGCCAAGCAAGAAATGTACCCTCACCGCCTGCCCGCCGCCCTCCCCCCATCCTCGAGCTGACTGTGCCAAAGTTCTGTCGACGTGCTCGTTATCGGCGCTGGACCGACGGGCCTGGGAGCAGCCAAGCGCCTCCACCAGATTGTATGCCCTCTTCGCTGCCCGGTGCGACATGGCGGGGCACTGCTAACCACCACCAGGACGGCCCCTCATGGCTGATTGTCGACTCCAACGAGACGCCCGGCGGCCTCGCCTCGACCGACGTGACCCCAGAGGGCTTCGTGCGTTTCGCCTCCCTCCATTGGCCTGCCCCGCTAACAGCGAGCAGCTCTACGACGTCGGTGGCCATGTCATCTTCTCCCACTACAAGTACTTTGACGACTGCATCGACGAGGCCCTGCCCAGCGACGACGACTGGTACACCCACCAGCGCATCTCCTACGTCCGCTGCAAGAGCCAATGGGTCCCCTACCCCTTCCAGAACAACCTGTCCATGCTCAACAAGGACGACCAGGCCAAGTGTGTCGACGGCCTCATCGACGCCGCCCTCGAGGCCCGCGTCGCCAACACAAAGCCCAAGGACTTTGACGAGTGGATCATGCGGCAGATGGGTGTCGGTATTGCCGACCTCTTCATGCGGCCCTACAACTACAAGGTCTGGGCTGTGCCCACCACCAAGATGCAGTGCCAGTGGCTCGGTGAGCGTGTCGCCGCTCCCAACGTCAAGGGCGTCATCAACAACATCATTCACAACAAGACCGCTGGCAACTGGGGGCCCAATGCCACCTTCCGCTTCCCTGCCCGCGACGGCACTGGTGGTATCTGGATTGCTGTCGCCAAGACACTGCCCGAGTCAAAAACTCGCTTCGGTGACCACGGCACCGTCAACAAGGTCGATGCCAAGGGCCACACGGTCACCCTCAAGGACGGCACCGTCGTCAACTACAAGAAGCTCGTCAACACCATGGCCGTCGATGCGCTCGTCGAGACCATGGGCGACAAGGAGCTGATCGACCTCAGCAAGGGGCTGTTCTACTCCAGCACCCACGTTATTGGTGTCGGCCTACGTGGCGAGCGACCAGAGCGCATTGGCGACAAGTGCTGGCTCTACTTCCCAGAAGACGACTGCCCCTTCTACCGTGCCACCATCTTCTCCAACTACTCCCCTTACAACCAGCCCCAGAAGGACGTCAAGCTAGCCACACAACAGCTCGCTGACGGCTCCAAGCCCAGCACTTCCGAGCCCAAGGACGGCCCATACTGGTCAATCATGTTGGAAGTCTCCGAGTCCAGCATGAAGCCCGTCGACCACAAGAACATGCTCAAGGACTGTATCCAGGGCCTGATCAACACTGAAATGATCAAGCCAGATGACGAAATCGTCTCCACCTACCACCGCCGCTTCGACCACGGCTACCCCACTCCGTCCCTCGAGCGCGAGGGCGTCCTCACAAAGCTGCTCCCCGCCCTCCAGGCCCAGGACATCTGGTCGCGTGGCCGCTTCGGCTCATGGCGCTACGAAGTCGGCAACCAGGACCACTCGTTCATGCTGGGTGTTGAGGCCGTCGACAACATTGTCAACGGCGCAGTGGAACTGACTCTCAACCACCCCGACTTTGTCAATGGTCGCCAGAACAGTGAGCGACGTCTGAAAGACGGTGCACAGATTTTTGCACAGGACTCGCTCGCTATTCGCAACAAGCAGGTTGAGTAAGCGTGGCAAAAGGCTGGTGTATGCTTGATTGTATGGTAGATGAGGGATATGACTGGGATACCACAATGACAAATGCCAAATGAGAAATGGATGATGGAATGCATATGGGATATAGGATGGAAATATGGGATTGGACCTGGAGCTAGAAAATACTGGACTGGACAAGTCTAGTCTGGTTTGAACCGGAACGGAGTCTGGCTTCGATAGATGTTACACATATACATACACCTACACACATACACACATACACCATTTTTGGACGGAAAATCTCTATGCGGAGTTTGAGTGATACAAGGCGAAAGAATGACTGGCACTGGAGACAATTTATAGAGATATTCTTCTCCTCGCAACCTCTAGAGTGAGGACACCCTATTGTCTTTAAATATATACTTTTCATCCATCGTAAAGGCTTTGGAATGTCACGCCTCCTATATTCTCCAACCCAACAACAACAAAAAATCCCCCCCCCCATTCTTACGTGCGCCCCGCCCTAAACCTCCTCAGCAATTCCACCTCCTCGCTACACCGCGCCACGCGCTCATCTTCCCCCTCCGCAACAGCCAGACGCTCATGCTTCCACTGCCTGAGCCCGGCGCCGTACGCTGCGCTGACGTGCGCGTCGCCGACAAGCAGCCACTTGTATATGGTGAGGCCGTCGAGGCCGACGGGCCCGCGGGCGTGGATTTTGTTCGTGCTGATGCCGACTTCGGTGCCGAAGCCGTAGCGCTGGCCGTCGGCCATGCGGGTGCTGGTGTTCCAGTAGACGCTTGCGGAGTCGACGGCTTGGAGGAAGGCGTGGGCGGTGGGGGCGCAGAGGGTGAGGATGGCGTCTGTGTGGTGGGAGGAGTGGGTGTTGATGTGGGTGATTGCTGCGGCGAGGGAGGGCACGGTTTTGATGGCGAGGGTGTAGTCGAGGAATTCGGTGGAGAAGTCTTGTGGGTTGGTCGGGTGGAGGAGGGTGGCGGAGTGGGGGTCTAGAGAGGAGCGCAGGGCGGAGAGGGAAGCGGGGTCGCAGCGGAGGGTTACGCCTTTTTGGAGGAGGGCGTGTGCGATGGTCGGGAGGGTGGTGGTCAGGGCGGAGGACTCGACGAGGAGCTGCTCAAGGGCGTTGCAGCCTGCGGGGTAGGTTGTTTTGGCGTCGACAATGATCTTGGTGGCTTTGTCGGCTGGGTAGTCGGCACAGAGGTAGGTGGTGCATATACCGTCCGCATGACCGAGCACGGGGATGGTGGTGGTGTCCTTGACGTAGCGCACGAGTTTGTTACCGCCGCGGGGAATGCACAGGTCAATGTACGTGTCTTGCTTGAGCAGGTCGGCTATGGCATCGTGGGTCTGGACCAGTTGGAGACAATCTGAAGGCACTGCTGTAGAAGCAAGTGCTTTGGAGATGATGCCAGCAATTGCTGCGAAACTGTTGCTCGATTCGCGGCCGCCTTTCAGGATGGCGGCATTGCCCGACTTGATGGCCAAGGCAGAGATGTTTGCAATGACTTCAGGGCGCGCTTCGAAGATGATGAGAAGCACGCCGATCGGACATGTTATGCGCGACAGAACAAGGCCGTCGTCCAGCAACGTCTTGGCGGTGGTTTTGTTGATCGGGTCTTCAAGATCTCGCACGTCCAGGATGCCCTGCAGCATGTCCTCGTACTTGCCCGGCTTCCCCAGATCCAATCTCTTCACCAGACTCGCACTCAGCGTACCTCCAGCAGCCGCCTTGTTTGCGGCCTCGAGATCATTCACGTTGGCTGCGAGCACCTCTGCCTTGCCATCGGCTAGCGCCTTGTGGATGGCGGTCAGAGCATCATTGCGTTCCTGGGTGGACAAGATAGCCAGTTTCCGAGATCCGAGTCTTGCCGCCTGGGCGACCTCAAGCGGGGTGGCGTTGGTCAGAGACATGGTTGATGTGACCTGGTGGTGAGACTTGGGAGCCGTTCAGTTCTTTGAAGAGGTACGCGTGACTCAAAAAATGTCGCCCAAAGAGGCAATTGCAAAAAAGGTTCTGCTTGACTGTAAGGGTGGTATACAGGGTCCAGACACCGCTGCAGGTGCTATTGGAGATGGCGAGAGCCGGGCTCGAAGGATGTAGTGGTGTCTAAAGATAGGCACATGTGCATTCCTTGGGGGGAGTTGTAATGGTGTGGTGGTGTTGCGGGGTCTGGATGGTTCGGCTGTGGCGCAGGATCTGGGCAGCCTCCGCCGACCTCGTTTTCCTTGTCGCGCGCATGTCGTATCGTCACTGCAACGTGCATGCAGCATGATTAACCAGGGCAGACTATTGAATCTTGGATTTACAAGTGTTGCTGGCGGTGTTTGTTGCGTCACTGCCGCGGCTCGCGATGCTCACTCATCACTCAGACCTCGAGGCGCCAGCTGTGTCGGGTCGCGGCGGTCCCAGCGGCCCAGCCACACCATTGACACCAACCACCTCGTTAGCGTCGCCGGTGTCAACCACCAGGATATTCACCCACTCACCGCACCAGCACGCCGCGCGCCTTGTTCTTAGCCCTGTCATTCAGCTTGCACACGTAGGTCACAGCTTGGAGATGGCTGGACGCAATTCCGCCGTCCTTTATCAAGCGGCCGCCAGGCCCTGGTACAAGCATTACACACACTTGCCCACATACACACCCTCGTCTGCCTCCTCAAGTGCTGAGCAGGTAGCCACACCTCCCGCTGCTCTCCACGTTACTCACACAAGACTGCGTGCTAGTACTCACTTACTACCGCAACATCTCTTGCACGGCTAGTCGACGTCGCACCACATCGCAACACTCACTGCTACTACTACTATTACCACCGCCACTACTATCACCATCCTCATTCTCATCCTCACACCCACGATGCGCTCCACGCTACGGGCCCTCGCTGCTCTGGCCTCGGCCTCGCTCTTCACCACAGCAGCCGCACAGACGTGGTCCAACTGCAACCCCATCCTGCGCACTGACTGCCCCCCTGACTCGGCACTGGGCCGCACCGTCAACATCGACCTCACCTCTGCCTCGGACAGCTTCACACCACAAGGCAACCCGACATACGGCTCCGATGGCGTGTCCTTCACCGTTGCCAAGTCTGGCGACTCGCCGCAGCTCACGTCCAAGTGGTACATCATGTTCGGCAAGGTCGACATTGTCGTCCAGGCGGCGCCCGGCGCAGGCATCGTTAGCAGCTTCGTCCTGCAGTCCGACACCCTCGACGAGATCGATTGGGAGTGGCTAGGTGCGGATCCTGATCAAGTACAAACAAATTATTTTGGCAGCAAAAACTTTGGCAGTACAACGACTTACAACCGCGGTGCCTTCCACCGCGACCTGAACAGCCAGGGCGGCTTCAAAAAGTACACCATCACCTGGACGCCCGACCAGATTGTTTGGCAGATCGAGGGCGAGACCGTCCGCACGCTCGAGCCGGCCAATGCCAACAACCAGTATCCCCAGACGCCCATGCAGGTCAAGTTTGGCGCATGGAGTGGTGGTGACCCGGCAAATGCGCCCGGCACCATTGAATGGGCGCAGGGCCCGACCGACTACACCAAGGGCCCCTTCACTATGAAGGTCAGGTCCATCATGGTCCAGGACTACTCCACCGGCACCCAGTACGTCTATGGCGACCAAAGCGGAACTGCTGGATCCATTCAGGCCGTTGGCGGCTCTATCTACGCTGGCGGCAAGGTTCCCCTAGAAGATGCTCCTACTGTCACTGCCACTGCCTCCGGACAGCCCATGCCTTTTACACCGTCCAACACCGAGGCCGCCAACCGCCCAAGTGTCTACCCCTGGATCCCCAACCCGTCTGCCTCGCAACCACCGCAGTCTACTTTCTCCAACTATCCCGGGCTTCCAGCCGGGTGGACTGTCTCCGATTCCGGAAAGGTTATTCCACCCAGCTCAGCCACTGTCAGTAAGCCTTTTTGCGTCTGTTCCTCCTCGTCGACAATATGCTAACTTTCTCTCCCAGACATTCCTTCCCGGTTCCTATACCTCCTTGCCTGCTGCCTCGCCTACGGATTCGCCTGGCGACTCTGAGCCAGAGGTTCACACTAGCTATGACGATAGGGGCTTCACCACAATCTACACCGTGTATCCTGGAACCACGCCCGCTAGTGCTCGCCCCACCGCCTCCTCCAGCGTCAACATCCTCCAAAACAACGGCGCTGCATCCGCCGTACCTGCCGCACCTGCTACAAATGTCTCGTGGCGCCTATGGGGTCCTACATTCGTTCCCAAGATCGTGGCCTTCCTCGGTGTCACATGGAATGTCCTGTCTTAGGTAGATCAGCGTTCTCTTGTCCAGTTCGCGATGACTTACCCGGAGATTCCTGCAATCCTGGTGCTTGTGTCTTCGGTAACGCGGCATGGACTCATTGGCGTCAAGTTTTCGGTCAAAGTATGGTGTGGACCCGCGCCTGTCCTGAACTGTAGATGGACATGGAAATTTGGCGCAAAGGGATGATGATGGAAAGGAGATTTCTCTGTATATGATTAATGAACAGGTGGGACGGAATGGGCTTGGGAATTGTTTTTTATGCATAGCGAAGCGGGGAGACCTTGTTATCACTCCACAAGAAAGGGGTTTTTATAACCATGATTAGACACGGGAGTACATCAAGACGGCGACGTCGAACGAATGAAGGATAATGAGAAGACGCAATTATTACGATCTTGGACTCACTCTTACTACTTTTTTACCGGTGTTCACATGAACAGTGTTGATGAGAAGAATGCAGGACTCGTCTGTATCCTGATTCTACGGTCCTTTACCTGTCCTCTGTTCTAGCCCAGTCACTCACAAACCTTGACTTTGCGCCTCCTTCTCCTTTCCCGCCCTGTTCTCTTCATCCGCCAGCGCAGCGCGTACGTGATTACGCACCCCAGTGATCCAAATCCAAATCCAACCCCCCCCAAAGAACTATAGCAAGCGGCAGACAGTCCAACGCCCTTCCCCTTTGTGCACCCCATCCCATTCTTCCCTCCCCCCCCCCTCCCCTTTTTTTCTCGACGCCTTTTTTTTCTTGAAGGTTTCCCCTCCTTGCTCCTCGTCAACTACTCTCGTGCCGCAGACTAAACCTCCTTACCCCCGCCCCCCACACCCACACCCACCGCTACATACACACGCACAACCCTCTTTTCCTCAGATCTCGCAGCACGTCCAGCACGCCTGTGCATCGCGTTAGCTTGTATTCGTGCACTGCATCGCGGATCCCGTATCCCGTATTTCTGTCTCCCTCTTTTCCGCGCTGCCATGCATACACTTCCTGGCATTTGGAGTTCTTTCATTCATCTGAAGGGGGGGGGGGTTGGTTTAAGGGCCACGAGGGAGGAAGGAAAAGAGCATGAAACACAGCATCGCGGCGGTAAAAAAAAAGGGGGGGAAGGAGATGGTCGTCAACGTACACCCGTCTTCACGGCAGTCCAGCCCTCGCCACAACTCGCAATCCGCTCCGCAGCGCACATGCGCGTGCAGACCTGCGCCGCCCGCGATGGCGTGGGCGCGGCCGTGGATTTGGATGTGGATGTCGATGTGTGTTTCGCCGGCGTCTTCGTCTTCGGCGTCGCGGGGAGAAGTACCGGTACGGAAGCCGTAGCAGCAGCAGCCGTAGCAGCAGACAACGAAGCAGACGACGACGAGTGCTCTGGACACGGACTCGCAGCCCCGAGCGACGCGAGGAGCGCTAGGAGGAGTAGAGTTGGGGATTTCATAGTGGCGTCCGAAGGGGAGGGGGGGAGGGGGGCGAGTTTGAAGTGTAAAGCTGCGAATAGGTATCTCGTTGCGCGGTGCAGATATATATATACGCGTGTAACGTATGCTTACAAAAGAAAGGAAGGAAGGGCAAGGAGAGCTACTACACTACACGGTTACACATCCAGGACACAAGGGATATACCATACCATAGCGCAATGCATCCGGGCTAAGAGACGGGTTCCAATGCGCAAGGTACGGCGGAGAGAGAATGTAGATTCAAAGCATTGAGGGATGTTACTGCTAATCTCCCTAACGTTCCCTAAGCGTTGTTCGAGCAATTAACCATCCATACAAGTACGCGGTTGTGGATACATCTGACTGCATTCCAAAAGATTGCTTTAGTGAGCATGGGCTATTTTTACGACGAACAAGACTTGGCAATTTACGTTTCATTTGTGGCGCACGGGTTGGGTGAAGGACCAGTCAGTGGAAGCGCCACGTGGCGATGTTGTGCAAAATGTGTATGTGTTGGAGTCATGCTTCTGCTTCTCTGGTAGTTGTCGGAAGACAATGTGGTATTATTGACACACTGAAAGGCCAAGGCGTGATGGATTAGAAAATGGCAACGGCGTTGGGAGGACTGGCTACACCGCCCGGTACCTGCATCATTGCATTAGCCCCCTTCAGCACTTTCGTAATCAATTGTCAGACTCACCTTCAATGGCACACTGCTCATAAAACACGTGGCTCGTCCCAACTTCTCACTAACCTCACACAATTCTTCCAGATCCCACATCTCACCAATCATGACACCCCAGCCAGCCAGCAACCATTGATGCAGCAGTCCACCTCCCTGCATATCATCCTCCCAGGCGTGCCCCTTCCAGATGCCCCCCGGCTTGTTGTGTTCACCAACAAGCGGACTCATTTCGAAACTCGGCGCATCGCCGGCAACAGCCACGAAGCCGTTCTCCCAGATCCACTGCGCAGCCGCCGACGACGATTCCACACCCAAGAAGGTGGGTGGCGCAGTGGCGATGGCTTTGCGGTCTGTATCAGACAGTTTGGCGTAGTCACGTGTAAAGCCTGTGCGGAGAAGGAGGACGTCGCCTTCCCGTGTCTGAACACCGGTTTCGGCAAGCATTTCTGCCAACACGTCTCTGCTGATGCTGTTTGCTCCGAGTGCATTGACTTCCGGTAGCCCTTTTCGTACGAGGTATCGCGGGTAGTCTAGAATGACCCCACGGGCTGTTATACCTCCCGTGGACGCTACGCGATCAATACCTATAATCGCGCTTGATTCGACGTCTTGCTGTGTGCGCCCACCATAGTACGCTTTCGCTTTCTGGTAGCCGTAATGCCTGAATCCATCCCACTGACTGCTGCTTTGCGTGTTCATATCCAGATGATCATCATTGACGATACGTTTGGTTCCGTCAGGGTGAGAGCGGTTCTCCATCTTCCATTTGAACGAGGGCCGGCCAAACGACGGATGCGAAGGTAGGTTCAGATACCAGTCAAGGGAGACGCGTTGTCCAGTCCGAATTTCTGCTGCTGCTGCTTTCACGGTAGCAGGGGTGATGAGGTTGAGGGCGCCGAGTTCGTCGTCAGGGCCATACAGACCCCATGCATTTGCTGCTGGTCCATTCTTGTCGAGCGGGAGATCGGTAAAGGGCGGACGTGAAGGTGGCATATTTGCTAAGATTCGTCACGCTTTCAGGCAGAGGTGGTGTTGGTGATGCGATAAGGTGTTCGCGTGTCTGCTCGGGTTTGGCTTTGGCTGTCATACTGTGACGTGTGGTGGGGTAGGAGGCGGGGTCTATACTGGATTCCCATGAATCGGCAATTGAGGGGTCCAAAGACCGAGTTGTGGAGAAAAGAGAAGCGTAGCGTGGTAATTCTAGACCGAGCCGCAGAGCCCTTTCCAAAGAGCTATGTACAACAAGCTTCGTACTTTCCTGCATTACGCGATTAGCATCCTCAAAAGTCTGGCCCCATGCCGACGCCGCTCCCTCTTGAGCTGGTATTTTTGAGATGCGCTCCGCTGCCTTTGAACAGGCTTTGCCAGATAAAGGCTTCACTTAGTAACAACTCAATGTCCTTTTCAGTCCATTGCCGAGTGGGAAGAGATTGGAGAAACATCATAATCTCCTGAAAGTCCATCTTTCGAAGCTGGTCGGACCACTTGACGAGGAATGCAGCGCACACGTAGAGATGGAAGGATGAAAACCCGTCTTCCTCAGCCTGTCCACCATTAGTCAACCGCCGATAGCGAGGCTGGACGATAAGGACTCACAAGATATGTGTCCCACATTCTGACCGTATTTTTGACCGATATTTCTCGCATCAGAAGGCAATTCATCCAACGAAAGCTGAATTGAATGAACTCGACTCCTTCATTTTGGAGATGCTTGGCCAAGCCATCATCGATGCGTGTGGTGAGATCCCTCAAACTTGCCACCTGCCGCTGGATACCCGGTTGTTGTGCGATATAGTTGTCTTGGATTCCATCCAGCAGTTTGGTGAGGCACCAGAAGGAGTCGGCCTCAACAGCATCCAGAACCTGCTTTGGAAGTTGCCCGGGGTCCATGCCAAACTCGATATCCGGGTCTGATATATATGCGCCGAGAAAGACCTGCCAGAACGGTGTGACGAGATCGTTGATGCCTTGTACGTAGCCCGAAGCCGGATGTCGTATGGCCCACACGTAGAGTATGCGCTCGAGTGATCTTTGTGTCGCTTCATAGCTGTACAGCTCGAGGTGCGGATTTGTGCGAGGCACGTCTATACTAATCTGGTGCCATATGGCTTCGTCGAGACCGCGACCTCGGCCACGATTCGTCGAGGGATAGGACGAGGCGCCTGCAATTCCCGACGCTACAGCACCGGTACTGCCAGAAGTCCCGCGCTCGAACGCCTGACGGACTCCGTCGAGGTACTCTTTTCGCTTTCGTTCCAACGTCGCCACTCGTCGCTCACTGCTCGTGGGCAAATACCCCAGCAACACCTGCCAGGTCATTGCGCGGACCTCCGAAGGCACTCCCGACCATGCTGAGTCACGCAAATCGGCAAGAGATATAGTGCTCGCCTGCAGTATCCTTTTGAACTTGTTGATCCTTGTTATCCTCGCCGAGTGTTCCTCGACCTGCTTCGCTGCAGTGTTGGGCGGTACCGGAGAGTGTGATATCAGATGAAGGGAGTTTGCGGGGTCCCGAAGAATCTCCTGATATTGTGGTCGCAATATCTTGCCCTCGATCTTCGTCGCGGTGGGGTAGTTGGGCACACCGCGTTCTTCGGCAATGTCGCCACTGTCTATGCCACGCCATGCTATGGAGCTCACACTGTCGCGCGTGCTTGTGCCGCCAGGATCATTGCCCTGGGGCTGCTGTTTCCGGCGGCCTTTCCTTCGCATGTTGGCGATGCTGGGCAGGCCGAACTCGTCCTCGTCGTCCTCGAACATGATGTCGCCATCTTCGCCCTCAGCATCGTCCCAGTCTTGGTGTGTATCGCGGAGAAAGTGGCCATATGTGTGTCGGGTTGGGCGCGGGGAGATGGTGCTGCTGGGTCGATTTGGGGCAGCGCTTGACTCGCGGCTGTGGGTGGCGGATGGTGGGGTTCGAGGGCGCGAGCTGGAGCCCGAGACGTTGCTGTGCCGTGGGCGTTAGCATGGGGAACAGCCAAGGGGTGGCTCTGGGGGCATACAGCGAGCTGAAGCTGAGGATGTCGGCATGCGAGTAGGACGCGCCAATGACCTTTTTGCTGGGGGGAGACGTCGACGTGGTGGCGGGGGAGCGCCAGAAGGGCGAGGCAGAGCTGCGTGTCGTGTCAGCGTCGGGCATCTCAGGCAGGCAGGTAGGTCGGCAGGCAGGTAGATAGGCAGGCAGTGTGCAATGGACACGTACGAGGAGCGGTCTGAGTGCAGGGCAGCGACATGTTAGCGATCCCAGGTGCTAGGTATGACGCGCTTGATGTGGGTGGAAAGGGCACGAACCGACCTGGACCATTTCCTGCAGCACGCGTTAGCCGATGCCGGCCAGCAGGGAGGCAATTGTGCAGAAACGTACCTGCTGCTGCTGCTTTTTGGACGCCATAGTCAGCGATGCTCAAGACCGCCCCGCTGTCGACGGCCGCCTGCACATTCGGGCGCGGGCGGGGGGGGGGGAGGGGGGTGGAAGAGGGCAGACGAGCACCGCGCCGCCAGCCTGCCAAGCCCCGGGCGCTGCTAGCTGCTAGCGCGCTTCCTGTTCTTGTCTCCTCACGTCGCCGGGCAGGCTCTTCTCTTCACTTCACAAACTGAGCCGTCGTCCACTGTCGCGCGCTGTATCGACTGACACACAGGCACCATCTTGCAGCAAGCAACACATTGATACAGCTTGTGCTTGCACCACCACGGCCATCTTCCGCCGCAGACGCGACGCCCCCATCGGCAGCAGAATAGGAGCTCCGGAAGCTTCACCGCACCACGATGGCCGACGACAACTATGAAGACGACATCTTCGACGATCTGTACGTCTGCTGCTGCACACGCGCCGAGCTGCCCCAACACTCCTCCGCCCCGCCGGACGCTGACCAAATACAGGTACGACGAAGAGCCCGCACCAAAGCCTGCCGCGCCTGCCCCAGCCCCAGCGCCCGAGCCTGTGCAGGCTGAGCCCGCACGTGCACCGTCCCACGAAGCTGCCCAGAATGGTGCCCAGGACGGTGCGCCGTCGTGGCAGGGCCAGACAGGAGGCCAGGAAGCACACGGCGACCAGTCAGGCTTCCATGAAGGAGGCGGTGACCAATCATATGACAATGCACCAATGGAAGATGACAACTACGGGCCAATCAACGTCAAGGAAGACGGGTAAGTTTGAACTGCACATCTGAATGATTTCCTCGAGGCGCATCGCAAGGTAACGTATGCACGTATTGTCTCGACTTGAGCGTGATGACTGCTGTATGCGACTGCTCGACGTCGGCCGAGGCATGGCTCTAGTGGTCGGATCGCAGCTGAACCGTCAAACAACACAAAGCTTGGAAGTCGCTGAAAGGCGGGCCTGGAACAATGGCACAATGGCAGAAGTGGGGGACTTTGGTTGAAGAGCTTGCTGCACATATGCCGCCTCTCAGGCGAGGCTCACAGAGCATGGCGTGCAATGCCACAAATTGGATTGGGGCACAGCTGGACTTGATTAGTCGACGGCTCTACTATACTCAGATCTCACTCATACACCTCTCGCAAGGATTATCACGGCTTGCTCAGAGCTCTGGCAGCGCCTCTTTTCGATAAATACCTAGGTACTTGATAGCGCGTACCATCAACGCAAGCTGAGGATAGCCGTCGAGTTGTGTAAACGTCTTCTAGGCATGCACTCTCGAGTCCGTAGCAGAACACAGACGCTTCATCCGAACATACTGTGCCGTTGCCAGGCTGCTGCTGCTGCTGCTTGATCGTCCACGATTTGATGGAACATGCGACTCTGGAGTGCTTTCACTCGTTGTTTTCGGATCATTGTTGGGCGCACGCCACGAGTCCGACACATTTAGAGGAAGTTGCGCCGCTGTTCGCTTAACGACTACGCCATTGAACCTCTGCCGCGTCCGCCTTCAACATGGCAATTCAGTCTACGGTCCTGATTCATTCGCGAGTATATCGCCCTTCGAGTCCTCGAAACTGACTCTCCCTCAAGCGGTATTAGAGGCTCACGATCCAACGTCTAAAGTCAAGTCCATTTCAAATTGATCGCTTGCAACCACAGGTCGACCTGCCATGCAATCATGCAGTAATGACACAACAGCATAAACCTGGCATGCACGCGTGGCCATGGCTACGATTTTGCAAAGCTCGAGTTCCTCAGCGCAGTCCAGGGCGCCCTGATTTTATCCCGTTCGCTATTGCGGACGTGTCGCCTGTGTTCACAATCTCGAAACCTACGATGCGCCTCACAAATCATGCTATTCTAAACTATACACGTTCTTTATTTTGACGCTGACTGCGACGATAGGAAGATGTTCATTGGCGGTTTGAACTGGGAGACCACAGAACGTACGTACAACATAGCAATCAACAGACACATATCTTACCAGCTATCGTGTCTGCGTGGCGAGACTTTCACTAATTTCCTGTTAGAATCACTCAAAGACTATTTTTCACAGTTTGGTGAGGTGAGCGAATGTACTGTCATGCGCGACTCGGCGACCGGTCGGTCACGAGGCTTCGGTTTCCTCACTTTCAAGGATGCCAAGTGTGTAAATATTGTCATGGTCAAAGAGCACTATCTCGATGGCAAGATTGTACGTCTCCCGATCATCATGTCGTGTCTATTCTGACAAGTTGTAGATTGATCCCAAGCGTGCCATCCCTCGTGAAGAGCAAGAGCGGACAAGTAAGATTTTCGTGGGTGGTGTGAGCCAAGAGGCCACCGAGGAGGACTTCACGAACTTCTTCAAGCAGTTTGGTCGAGTTGTCGATGCAACACTTATGATGGACAAAGAAACAGGTCGACCTCGTGGTTTCGGCTTCGTTACATTTGATGGTGATGCCGCTGTCGATGCCACTCTGAAAGGTCCCCTGCAAATCCTGGGAAAGCCCATCGAGGTCAAACGCGCTCAACCACGAGGCAACATGCGCGACGAAGATGGCGGCGATAAGAAGTTCGGCCGCAACAAGTTCAACAACCGCAACGAGGGAAATCACAACAACGGAGGGTTCGACAATCAGAATGCTCAACAGCAGCAAGGTGGCAACAACGGCATGACGCCAGCCATGATGGCACAGTACTGGCAGCGTATGCAGCAATATTTCCAGTCCATGCAGCAGACTCTTGCACAGCAACAAGCCGGTGGCATGCCCAACATGGGTGCCATGGGCATGAATCCAATGGCCATGCAGCAAATGCAACAACAAATGATGGCCAACGGCATGAACCGCAACTCCAACTCGCCCAACCCGGGCATGATGAACAACATGGGCGGCATGAACGCCATGCAAATGCAACAGATGCAACAGATGCAGCAAATGCAGAACCAAAATCCTGGTGCCCCACGCCCCGCATACACCCCACAAGACCAGCTCGCCTTTGAGCAGCAAAAATACGAGCAACAGCAAGCCCGCCGTCAACAACAACTCGGCGGTTACGGCGGGGCCGGTGGTCCTACGAGCTGGGAAGGCATGTACGACGACATCCCGCAGCCCAACATTCCCTCTGGCCCCGGTGCTGGGCGTGGCAACTTCAACAACCGCGGAGGCGGCGGTGGTGCTGGCGGAGGCGGCGGAGCAGGCGGACCAAGGAGTCGCCAAGGCAGCAGCCAGCCACCCAGCGGACCGTCGAATGCACCGATCAACGCGCCGACGGGGCCGAAGAACGCGGGGATTCGAGGCGCGAATTATCGGGGTGGAGGCCGGGGCGCGAGTTATAGACACCAGCCTTATGGTGGAGGTAGGGGCGGCTGAAAGCCCTGGGTATACTAGCCGAGGGAGCCTAAGGGAGGTGAAATGCAGAGAGCATGATGTATGTGTGTTGGGGGCGGGGTTTCTAAATCACGGCGACTGCAACGGGCGGCGGTGATCTGTTTTTTTTTTCTCGTTCCCTGTCCGTTTTGCGAGGTTGCTCTTTTTCTCCGGCGTTTCTGTAATTCTCCCCCTTTTTCTTCTTCTTCTTCTTCTTCTTCTTCTCTCTATACTGCGACTCGACTCTCATGCTGCTGCAGGGGGGGAGGTAAGTATATATGTATATGTATGTATGTTCGCCGCCCCCCTCCCCGTCTCCTCCGTGTCCCTTTTTTTTAAAAAAAAACACCTTCTCTCGCCTGTCTCGGAATGAAAAGTTCAAGGCAAAGTCAAAGTTGAAGTTGAAGTTGGAGTTGGAGTTGGAGTCGAATTACAGGAAAATAAAATAGTTTCAAGTGTGAATTTTGAAATTTTTAAGATTGTGATTGTGATTGTGATTGCAGGTGTAGATGTAGATAAGATGAGGTGAGGTGAGGTGGGATGAGGTAAGGTAGGGAGGGAGTGTCAGTGTAGTCTTTCTAACTTTAATTCTTCTTTTCTTTCTTTTGGAAGTGCTAGGTGAAAAAGAAACGGGGATATGGGATAAAGTAACCCCAATAATGTGATCCGTATACCTTTCCTTCGGTATGTGACTGTGTTTGTTGCGCGTGTGTGAATTTTTTCGTCGTACTTGGAGTTTACGTTGATGTAGTGGAAATCTTAAGCTTGCACGAAAGCAGTAGGTAGGTACATGTACCTAACAAGGATCCATGTCTGCGCGTACGCTCAAAGCGAACGTGAAAAGTGCAAAGTGCAAAGGTGGGATGGAACTGCTATTCCTTCCTCTCTATGAATATGGGATATACTTTTCCGTTCTACAAATAAAGCTTTTTTTTTTTGGAAAAGGAAAACTCATTGTGGTTGGGGTAGTGCGTTGGTTTTGGGGCTGGGATGCTTGCGATGGGTAAGGTACTGTGGATACTACATATACACATGAATATTGCCGCTTCTGGAACCAAGAAGAAGCATGTATCAACACGGAATTTGTGTAGCGTTGGTATATATCGCTTTTGCAGAGAGCATCGCCGACTCGTTTCGCGTGGGAGGTATTGCAGGATATATCAAAACGATGCAAAATGTCGTCCATGCTCACTAGGCGTGTGGAGTAATCAACTCGGAAAGACAATGTTGATGTTCCTGTGGCGATTGGGTGTTATGCTTCAAGTGTTACGGTGAATTTGAAACAATGCCCGCATCCGCACCTGTCATGCCTCGCATCAACTTCTACCTGCCACAGCGGCTGAGGCCGAGGAGTCGCTGCACGACATGTGGGCTGCTCAGATCTCTCTCGGGCGTTTGGCGTGTGTTTGGGGCATGGGCTATGGGGGGTTGTGCTCAGTGCTTGGAGCCTGTGATATGGATACGGAGCGGTGGCGGCAATTTGATGTCGATCTCCAAGCACTTGCGCTCTGCCCAACCAGAGTCTCCGGCCTTGCGGCCTCTTCAAGATGAAGCTGACCATTGATGCAGCGGCCCTAGCCCCCCACGTTGTCGTGGTTGTTCCGCTCTGCTTCTTCCGTGGGAGTGGGAGCAGGGAGCTAAGGCAGGTACATACAAGTTACAACATACCACGACTGGTGCACGGCCACGGTGAAACTGGCTGGGCGCGTGCCTGCAGCTCCCTGCTCCGGAGTTTTGGAGTCGTTGGCGCTAGCTGCATCCGGCCGCATCACAACAACGCGTCGCAAACAACCTCTGACCTCGCCATTCGCGATGCATTTTGCAGCTACATCAGGACTCCAGCCTGGACCCGTTCCTCAGCGATCGAGAGTCGAGACGGCACCAATGAAGTCAGTAGTCGCCCGTTCCGCAAAGTCTGAAGCTCATGCGGCCACCCCTCCGGCCTCGAGGCATGGCTGGTGAGCGTCCTGGACTGGTGCGGAGGACGGCCCGCTTCCGAAAGGCCGTCTTGTGGTGGCCTAAGTAGCTGAGATGTACTTAGGGCTCTAGGCCTTGGATGGTATCATGCGTGCGAGATGCAGCCAAAGAAGCAGCACAAGGTGAAGCCCAAGACGACGTCATGAGATATCTGAGCCTCCGTCACACACGGCTGGCCACGAACCAAACATCACGAGGGAGGTTGGCGATCGCAGAAAGCCGCGCCATCGAACGCCTTGCGACCGACACATGATGGGAATCGATAAAAGTCAAGGGCAAACTGGCAATACCTACTAACGTTTGAGATGACAGAGCTCGCTGAGACAGTGTGTGTGGGTATTGTGTCGTGGACTCGTGGGTCGTGGGCCCACCGCACAGCGCTTTCCAAAGTGTTGAGGGACACCAATAGCAAGTCGGTTGGGAGTACCATGGGAAAATAAATAAGGTAGCCTGTAGCCATGTCGAACAAGGACACATGGCCACGACGGCAAACGCAGAATAGACAATTTACGTGGCAGTGGATGGCCTTGCACAGGCGCCGCCCCTTGGACGTATTATCTGCTATGCATGTACACGCAGATATCAGACTCGAGCACTGAGCAGGCAGCCGAGGGACGAGAACACTTAGGACGAGGGCTGCTCGTATCGATTAACTGATTGGCGGCCAGCCGTACATAATCGATAGAAGCCGCGACCGAAGGGGCAGCAGAGTCGATGATAATGTGGAGAAGTTAAGCCGGCCGTGTTTCTTTCCAATGCGATTCGCGAGTCGCGGCTAACTACATGTGCCTAAGCGGGCCGCCCATGTGAACACGCAGAGGGCCCAGTCAAGCCCCCTTTCTAGGACGATGCGCATGAGGGAGCTAAGATTACCTCATTTGGTTTACCACGAGATGGGAGCTGCAGATAGGGGGATCCTGGCAGGCACCGTCCTGAGGGTGTTCTTATTGCGGTGCGAGCGTCGTGGTGCCCGAGGCCGAGGGTTCTCGGATGGCTCCTGCACCGGCAGCGGCACAGGTGCAGGCAGTGGCACAGGCACTGGGCACAGGCTGCAAGCGCAAGGCTGTTGTTGTTTGTTGTGTAAACAACAACAACAACAAAAAAGTGGCAGGTACCATGTACCCAGTACCCAGTACCCATCCCAATACCGGTAGCGCAACCACAACCTGCTGGCAGCTGCCGCTGGCGCAGTGGGAGGCCCCGCCGTCCGCGCCCCTCCAGCGTCGTGGTCGTGTCAAGTGAGCGCACCAGCGGCTGCAGTGAGGCAGCACGCTGCAGGCCGCGGTCAGACAGGCGGCCGACGTGGCCAGAGTCGGGGCAGGCGGCGGTCCACCTGGAGGTGCTTCACGTTGGAGCTGGTGGGCGAGAAGCGATTCGCCTGCGACGGGTCTAACGGGCGCCGTGCATGCAGGGTGGCAGGGTGGGCGCAGGCAGAGGCGCCTGTGCTCGGGCGCACGGCCGCCGGGGCTAACGCTGCCTGCTGCCACACGCCGCCCCGATTTTGCACCAGCGCTGGACGCGTCCGCGACCTCTCCTCCCCATAACACTGCCCTCCCGACCGATCGCTGTCGAGCGCAAGAAGGGTCCTCTCATCGTCATCACTTGTCTGCCTCGCCGCCCCGTCTCTGGCCCCTCCCCGCCGCGCCATTGCCTCGCCCGCGCACAAAGCACCTTCCGCCCGCCGTGCGCGTGTGTGTGTGCAGTGTTTACCACCTCCCACGCGCCGCTGCATTCCATCGGCAGATCACGACCACACCACACAACGCCGCCACGTTCTCGCCAACAACGCCTGCTCTCCACCTGCACCTCTGCACCGCTGCACCGCCATCCACCAGCCCGTGTATGGATCTCCGCCCGCCGTCTGCCGTTGCTTGCTGAGGAGCTTCCCCGGCCACCCGCAGCTGACCAACTCGGCGCTGTCAACACTTCCCTCACATGTCCTAGACACGCCCGCCGCAGAAACATAGCACACCGCTAGCTGGTCTCACCCCCCCAAACACCACGGCTCACCCACTCACTCCGTCGCCTGCACGTCATTGCCGCAAACGCTCCTTGTTCACCATGGACTACGGATACTCACCCAACCGCGAGGGCGGCACCATGTGCTTCCCCTCTCCTACCCACCCACACAGCTACCGCCTCGAGGCCACCCACTTCTCCCACCTCCAGCAACTCCGCCGCTCACTGTCGCGCTCGCCCTCCAAGCCATCGCGCTTCCAGCTGCGCAACGCCGACTCCCCCCGCTCGCCCATCTCACCACTTGCTCTTGCGCGCGCCTTCAGCCCCAAGCAGCCGCAAAAGGTGACCAGCCCACTGGCGACCTACCCGGAATCCCCGCTCGGCGCATCTACTGCGCCTGCCAAGAAGAAGTTCTCACTGCGCCGCTCAGCGCCCTTCCGCTCATCGCCGCGCACGCGCAGCAGCAACTCCAAAAGCCCTCGTCGTCGCGCATTGGCCGAGTCGACTGACGTCGGCAACTCGACCCCGTTTCTCGCGCGGCAGGCGCCCGGCCAGGAAAACACCACTCCTGCACGTCGGCCTAGCGCAGAATCACCCGACAACATGGACATGGACAAGCGCCTCGGAGTCAACGACAAGCCCATTAAGTTTGAGTTTGCACGCCGCCCAGATTTGTCGCCTGCACCGCTCGCAAAGTCGAGCCCACTGAAGCGCAACGATGGTTTGATGAACCTCAGCGGAGGCCACAGCACCAGCCCAATGGCAAAGCGAAGGAGTCTGCACGGTGCCTCGAGCCTCGGAAACGACTTTGAGAGCATCTTTGACCAGACTCCACACTGTCGCACGCCCGCGGAAGAGCCACTGCGGTCGTATAATGATATAAACAACTTTTCATTCAGCTCGCCTATATCAACACAATCGCCGCGCCGCACCACCTCGCTGCGCAAGTCGACTTTGTCGCAACGAGTCTCAAACACTCCACGCGGGAAGCCAGCTTACGATGGAGAGTTTGCGCTCCCTGGAGCTGCGGCTTCCAAGATGCGCAACCGAATGTCGCTCGACAGCTCTCTTGGTGCAAGCTCCACTCCTTCGAGCACCGCATTCCGCAAGTCGTCGACCTTCGATGCGTCGCGCATGGGTCTACCACAGCCTCATCCACTTTCTCATGCACAGACCCCGTCGTCTGCTAGATCAAGTGCTCATGGTGATACCCCAATGGCGCCTCCGAGAGCGCCCTCATTTGGGTCCCTTTTTGGCCCTCCACCTACTCCAGGGCCAAATCCTCTTTTCACCCGCTCTCTCCCTATTGGCATTGGCCGACCACAAGCACCAGAGTCGGGTGAGTCCTCGCAGGACTCTTTTGACACACCGTTCAAGATTGCACCACCTGCGCCAGTCGCGTTCTCGACTGGACTTCTGTCAAAGAAGAACAGGAACGTGGATGAGCCAGTCGCAGGTGCTGGTATATATGTGATGCCCGACACGCCATCAAAACGCCAGTCCTTCCCGCCCGCCGCAGTCGATCGCTCGGTCAACCTCGACACACCCTTGGTCAAGCGGACAGGCAGTCTCTTTGGAGAATCGTTCCGACCACAGCACCAGTTTGGCACACCCAGCACGCCTTTCAGTGCTAATGTGTCAAATGTGTCCAAGTTCTCCAAGGACTCGGTCAGCAAGCGGCCGAGCATCTTTGGTGATGTCGGCACATCAACTGTGCGCCGAGGAAGTTTTGTGAGCATCGATGGCGATGACGATGTCCAGCTAGACACGCAATCGCCCACTGCCAATCGCATGGTTGACAGCCAGGAGAGCGCCGACGACATGCCACCTACGCCTACTAAGCCAAATGGTGGTTCCAGTCGCCGCTCCAAGGAGAGCAGCTTGAGACGCAAGACCTTCCGCTCACGCCCCTCCATCGGCACAGACACATTTGCTGTGCCGGCGGACAACGACGGTCGCCCAACCAGTGAGTTTATTTCTACTACAAGTACAACGACCCTCCAGGACATGATCGCATCATTGGAAGAGGATGATGTTGACCATGCAGCCCTTGGCTCGCCTTCAGCATATGCTGTTGTGTCGGGTCGAAGTCGAGCAACGCGAAACAACAAGCATGTAGTGAATTCGTTATCGATACGGAGACGCGCGTTTCGTACCTCACCTTCCCTTGTACGCCTGCAGAGCAATACTGACTTTTACGTAGCTGCTGGAAATCTTTTTGGAGCACCTTCCCCTCACACGCCGTCGGACTCCTTTGCGCCTTTGGACGCCAGTAAGCTGTCCATCTCGGGCAGCCGCCGGGAGTCGTTTCCTTTCAACTCCAGCCTTGGTTCTTTCCCACCCGCCACACCGACCACACCACGTGATGGATCCAGCTTCTTCAGCAGTGTTCAGGGTGGTGCAATCCCGATTGGATTGACCAAGAACGATGTGGACGAGGCCTTGAGCTCTCGCTTCCACGACATCAAGCCCCTTGATGGTGGTGAGGGCGAGTTCTCGACAGTGTACCGAGTCAGCAAGCCTGTCACGGCTTCTCCCGGTCGCTCTCCCGCCGGCAGCCAGGTCTGGGTTGTCAAGAAGTCTAAAAAGCAGTACATTGGTGCTGTCGACCGCCAGAAGAAGATTCGCGAGGTCGAGATTTTGTACGCTCTCCAGGGTAACGAGCACGTCCTTGGCATTAAGACCCACTGGGAGTTTGACTCCCATCTCTACATCCAGACTGAGTACTGCGAGGGGGGCAACCTGCGACGATATCTTGACAATGTTGGGTTCAACAGTCGTCTTGACGACTTCCGCATCTGGAAGATTCTACTGGAACTGTTGATGGGCCTCAAGTTCATCCACGACTCTGGCTATATTCACCTTGATCTCAAGCCAGCTAATGTCCTCATCGACTTCGAGGGTGGCCTCAAGATTGCCGACTTTGGACTTGCAAGCCAATGGCCTGCGCCCAAGCACATCGATGGAGAGGGCGATCGTCACTACCTTGCGCCTGAGGCATTGACTGGTCGCTTCGACAAGCCTGCTGATATCTTCGCTCTCGGCATGATGCTTGCTGAGATTGCCGGCAACTGTGTCATCCCCGAGAATGGCATCCACTGGCAAAAGCTCCGCTCTGGCGAGTTCGAACAGGTCTTGCCCAGTTTGACATGGAGCGCGGACAGCAGTACTCTGAGCCGCGATTCGCACGGCGACCCCGTGACCGAGGATTCCCGTCCTTCGTTGGACGGCTTCCTCATGTCGGACGCTGACGATCACTCGATGCCTTCGATCAACGTCAAGCCTGCTTCGAGCCCAGAGGAGGAGCTCGCTCGTGCTCCAGCATTCATGGTGCAGCGCGACAACGCCAGCTCCATGGATCGCATTGTTCACGCAATGCTCCATCAAGATCCTGCCCAGCGACCTACGGCTGATCAAGTCATTCAAAGCTTCGGTTGCCAATGGGTCGACGCTAGGCGACGATCTGGTGCCACAATCTACGAGGGCTGCTTTGGTCCCAGTGACGAGGTGCTTGCTACCTATGGCAAAGAACACCCCGTCTTTGCTGATGACCACGATATGATGGACATGAGCTGATTCCTTTGGCTTTTGGTGCATCATTCACAACCTTCATCAACATCATCATTCACCTCGCATCGCTCCGCCGGTTGGCTATTCTATTGCCTGGGTATTTGTCAACGTTGTCTTGGGTAGGATGTGGATCTCCAACCATCTCTCCCAATGTTCTGCGATACTGGTACCTGGACCACCTTTTCAGTGCAGCTATTTGTTGTTTTGCAATGGCGTTTGTGGAAAGTAGGGCAAAAAGCGCCATTCATTGTTGACGATTCCCACCTTCTGGGAGTCTTGTTATTTGTCCTTTTTGTTTTTACGATCATGCAACGATTACGGCAGGGAATCATGGGTCGGCAAACATTGCTTTTTTCTCTCCACAGGAGTTTGTACGTTGCATATGCATCCCCAAGGATACCTTCGCTGCTGGAATTAAGCGCGAATGGGGGCTGGCGTTTATTTGTACTAGTACCTCTTTCTTTCTTTCTTTTTGAGAAGTTTATGAGATTATGGCTCTCCGCTACTTGGTTTTGCCAGATGCCTACCTAGGCGTATGGCTGTGGTGGGAGTAGGGTTGGAAGCAAAGGGCAAGGTGCTTTGTGGAGGCCATGAGGCGCCCACGCTCTTTTTTTTTGGGGAAGAATAACGTCGACGAGACACAATATCAAAATCAACGATTTCCATGACCCCATTTTTTTTTTACTGGGAAATGTTTCCATCTTACCTAGCCTTACTTTTTTTGGATTGATTTCTTTCGACTATGTGAATTCTGGCTAATGTGGCATGGTGGATGATGGGATGGGATTCCGTGACGTGTGAGCCAACGAATACATCGACATGTGGCATTGTCCATGAGTCCATGACCCCTGCCCCAGCGCGTTCTTGGCATTCGTTTGTCAGGGGTAGATAATCAGGTTGTTCTGGTGCTATATTCTACTCTACTCTACTCTATTCTAATCTACTATGACTATAACTATAGCTGTGCTATACTATACTATGGTATGCTATGCTATACTCTTCCCTCTTCCCCCCTTTCTCGAGACTGCGCGCTCCAGACGCCGAGGTAGAGGGGGTGTGAGGTTCTGCCGGACGAGGGTTTTTTTTTCTGATGGTGTGTGTAAATTTTTTATTCTTTTTCGTTCTTGTGACATGGGTTTGCTTTGCGGGGGGGGAGTTGGAGTATCTTCTAGGGGTCGTGTAGGTAGGTAGGTAGGTAGGTAGGTATGTATGTACACCCCTCGAGCCAATATCACCGTCCAGCGCCCACGACTACCACAGCAGCACGGCCTTGATGGTGTTGCCAGCGTGCATGTCCTGGAGGGCCGTGTCGAAATCCGCGCTCTGGTACATGGTGGTCAGCTTGTGGATGGGGAAGTTGCCCTGCCGGTACCAGGCAATCATCTGGGGCACAAAGGTGCTCGGCTTTGCGTTGCCTTCGATGCAGCCGCGCAGCACCGTGCCGTGGTCGAGCATGGCGCCAATGTCGACGTCCATGGTGCCGCTGACGATGCCGATGAGGATCATCTGGCCCTGGCGCTGCAGCGATTGGCAGCCGGCGCTGATGATGGGGAGCACGCCCGTGGTGTCAAAGTTTGCGCTTGTGCCGTGCGGGACGATGGCGCGGATGGCGGCGGCGAGGTCGGTGGTGAGGGAGGGGAGGTTGGATGTGTCGATTACGTGTGTGGCTCCCAGTTCGCGGGCGAGATCGAGCCGTGAAGATACTCTGTCTACGCCGATGATTGTCTTTGCGCCGCGGACTTTGGCGGCCTGGATGCAGTCAGTATGATTCAGTGTCCTGTTTCTCACGCTTCCCCTGGTGAGGCCTGGTGAGGGGGGGGGGATTGAGCAACGCACCATGATAGCAGCCATGCCCACGCCCCCGAGTCCAAAGACAGCAATGGCATCCTGCGGACCAACTTTCGCAAGCTCTGCTACCGCTCCGGCTCCAGTCTGATAGCCACATCCCAGCGGCGCGAAGAGTTTGAGCTCCTCGTCGCTCTTGACAACATCCGTCACATTCAGGACTGATGTCCCCTTGCAAATGGCAACATTGGCGAAACTCGACTGCCCAAAGAACAGCCCCGCGGCAATCGTCCCATCGCTTTCCAGCGCATACACCTCGGGCACACTGAACAGGTTCTTCTCGTGGAACTCATCACAATACCCCGGCGCCTCGTCCACACACCCCTTACACTCTTCCCTGCCGCAGTAGTCAAAGCTCAGAAGCACTTTATCCCCCTCTTTGACGTGCGTGATGCTGCTGCCGACCTTCTCTACAATGCCCGCACCCTCATGACCCAGCACTTTCGGATACGCTGCAAAGCCCGGAGCACCCGGGGGAACCACGGCCATGGCGACATCGGTGTGGCAGATGCCCGACGCAACGACGCGGACCTGCACTTCGTCGGGCAGCGGGGCGCGGACCCTGACATGTTCCATGCGCCATGTCACGTGGCCGTCTCGCGGCTCGGAGGCGACAATGGCGGTCGTCGAGGTGGTATATGTGGCGGTCGTCATGGCAGCCCAGGGAACGCATGCAAGGAGGGGACTAGGAAATCCTTTCTTTGAAATTACCGGTACTCGAAGCGCAGTGCCCCGCGATTGCGGAACGTATCCTCGGGAGCCGGGGCAAAGACAAAAAAAAAAGCACCAGGAAGAAAAAAAATGGAAAAGTCGCGATGGAGTCTATCGATGGTAGCCGGCCGTTCTAGGGCTCGGCGGACATATATACCCGCGGGCTTTGCACATCCACAGCTTACTACCGGTACGTAACCCACCACCTGGTGCGGATCCAGGTGGAGGGAATCTGGGGCTTAGGCTGCTGTGTCTGCGGGGCACACTGCACCGCTACCGGGCGGCATGCTTGGACGAGCCCCGGCAGCGCTGAGAGGACGACGCGGCAGAGCGAGTCGGTCGGATGATAGGGCCCGAGTAGGAGCCGCACGTGTCGTGGGCAAGACTACAGCGATTCAGGTCAAAGAGGTGATTGGGGGGGTTGGTTGGGGGATTGACCATCCGAGCTCGATTGACAAGGGGAAGTGTGGGGATTCAGGGAGCTCGTCAGCGAACGCCAGCCAGCCTTGACAATCAACATGCTGGGTGAGACCTTTTTTTTTTTTTGCAGCGACACGGTGAGTTTGTTGCTGCTACCTACCTACATTGCGGCAGTGCCTGCTGTGGGCAAGGGTCCGCTTATTCAAATGCACGAGTGACACGCGATTGCGCGGTCAATGTCGAGGTGGGGGATGTTTGACGTCGGCTACCGGTATATTCTGGCTTTTACCGAGGTGGAAATGTCGTGGGCGCCGTAGGGCTGGCGATGATCACAGGGTGCACTGCTATCAGTTGCTGCATTCGTTCTAGTCTGTAGCAGCGCCAATGCTGGGTGGGTGTTTATCATCACCATGCTCGCGGAGGAGAAAGTATTGATTTACTGCGATATTGTTCGCAATGGTTCACCTATGATACTTCCTCCCGCTCGTCGATATCTACGTACACGGATCTCAGACTGTCGATCTGCTCCCAAGTTCTTTGGTTTAGATACTTTTCTTTTCTTCTTCTTCAAGAGGGGAACTTCATCTCGAATGGCCCCATCTGGCTTAGAAGTTGACTGACAAATCTCCATCGTGCTTCCTCACCTGGCGCGGGCCCGGCTCCATCGTTTCAGCATGATTCATTGCCACTCCCGATAATCTTCTTCCTGTTACAGAAGCCATTCCGCCGTGTCCATGACTTTGCGGCTGCACGTCCGGGCTTGGAATACGGGGTGCGCTCGTGTCAAGCTCAGCAATCGGGCTCGAGATACTGTCGCCGTCTAGTTCGACAACGCGTGGCATCGGCGTGCTAGCTCTGAGTTCGGAGACGGGGCTCGTTATTGAATCGTTCATACTCCCCATGGACCGTGTATCGTGGAGTGACTTCGAAGCTTGCTGATGCCACGGCACAGCCGTCGAAGTATCTGAGACTGGGGACTGCCATACGATAGACGGTGAAGGGCTAGTAGTAGTACCCATTTCAGGGATATTCTTGGCTTGCATTGCCTCCTTCGACGTTGAGTTGTTGTGTGTCGTTCCATCTATGCTTATCTCACCATCACGATAAAAAGACCGTGGAGCAGGTGGGTCGTCCCATCTTTCTCCTCCTCCACTCAAGCCAGGCTTATTGGCACTGTACGCAGCTTGTCCGGTACCAGACAGTTCAAGCTTTCTCGGTGTTCCAACAGCAGAGTACGGATCCATGTTATCGCTCATCATCCTCGGCTTTCTGTGATCATCGTGGTTGTGATCAGGGTTCCATATCCCCGACGTAGGCGTTCTGAACTTTCGATTGCGGCGACGCATCAAGAAGTATGTTAGACCGAAGCCAAGGGCAAGAAATGCAGTGCCGCCTGCTGCTGTACCAGCGATGGCAGGCGCGCTGAGGCCCGGTTCGGAATGATGAGAGGGTTCGTGTGTAGAGGTTGAACTGGGACTCGCAGCAGTGATCGTGGTGTGGACATGAATCATGGTTTCCTGTGCGGAATCTGTGCTCGGAGACAAGTCGCTCGATTCGTCGATTAATATTATTGTTTGAGAAGCGGTTGTGGTTGACATCTCCGAGCGTTCGCTGGCGGTGATTGTGATGCCTTCATCAGTCGTGGCTGTCGGATTGCCGGGCTCTGGATTTGGAGTGACCGTTGTCTGTGCCGAAGTAGTGGATGGTGAAGGCTGCGGCTCAAAAGATACGACTGGCGGTGTATCCTTGCTCGTCTGCACACCTATGCTTGTCCGTACACCTGCACCCGTCCTCGAGGAACTAGACACCTTGCCGTTGAGCAATTTCCGAAATTCATAAGGTACCTGTGACTCGATCATCGGGCGCCCCATCCTGCGACATTCATCTCGGAACGTTTGTATGAACCCTAACGCCGGTCAGCTAGTCAGCCTTTTCTGGGGCGCCTCGTGAAACTCAACTCATCCTCTGCTCATCATATGGACACTGCTCTAACAAGCAATCGCCAAAGGTCTTGAAGTATGGAACTATTGGACTGGATAAAAGGCAAATATCCCTCAGATTTTCCGGACAGTTTCCGTCGAAGATATCGCGATCTCCACCGAAACAGTATACCTAGGCAAGCATGAGTTTGCTGCGATGTCAACGGATCATGGAGCCTTACAGTGCAGCTCGGGAGGTTCAGGTCTGGACCGGCCATACATGTCCGGATAGCGAGTGCTGGCGTAAGAAGTAAGATCAACAGTGGCAGCAACATGGCGTGCAGAGAGGCTGGATGATAGAGGTGGGTGCAGTTTCATTGTGAGAAGATCAGAACTTGTACTGAACCTCGTTTGCTCTGTCCCAGCACTCACCCAAGTGAGAGACTCCCACAAGAACCCTGCATCCATACAAGCACACGCATAGGCCTGACACAAAATTGTCCTGCCTCAGCAAACGGGAACATGCATACGGATATGTCAAGTGCCACACTTCAATTCTTTTACTGCAATGGTTGCGCATGCACGACGTGATATGGTAGCTAGCCTATCCCTAATACTTTCACCGTTGTCCCATGCAAGTACCCGGCCGCTCATCAAAGCATGCGCTTAGCATTCCTGGCTTCCAGTAGGGCGGTGAGTGCACACAATGTTCTGGTGTAGCAAATACGCCTCACCGTCAATAGTCTGGGTTCTGCCACTTGGGTACGTCTGGTCTTGGTGTTCCAGGTCGAATCTCATCATCCTGTGCGTGGCCATGGTCGTACGGGATGTGTCTGTACGCATCTTGACTTCTAAGATGATCTCCATACTGTGTTTGCACTTCTGCATGCTCCTTGTGGGATACCGGACCACCCTCG
The DNA here is from genome assembly GCA_025742365.1 of Coniothyrium glycines. Classification (NCBI taxonomy): domain Eukaryota; kingdom Fungi; phylum Ascomycota; class Dothideomycetes; order Pleosporales; family Coniothyriaceae; genus Coniothyrium; species Coniothyrium glycines. The sequence goes on along the minus strand of JAMXIJ010000054.1, from coordinate 33,707 downwards.
TCCATCAGTGCAGGCGTATGGTTCGTTGCCATGGTGATCCCCGACGAGTTCATGATGTTGTAGATGCGGGCCGAGAATCCTTCTTTGCTGGCTGCATCGGTAAGTTTCGCATTCTCGGTCGTCAGCCGTCGGTTCTTCTTCTGCTGTCGCCGCCAGAGGATAATAACCCAGATGAAGCTCACAAGGGCAACCAATGATCCCACGGCTATCCCAGCAATTTCACCATCTGAAAGGTCCGTGATACGCTCTGAAGACTGCAGTGGACTCTGTGGTGACGCTGTGGAGTCGCTCGCAGGACTTGTGGGGGATGAGCTCGCAGTATCAGGCAGGTACACTGCCCAACGAGGCGGAATGTCGACCAGCTGCTTTTTGTACTTGGAACAATGATAAATGAAGTTTTCCAAGAATTCTGGACAAGTCAGCTTGTGATTCTACAAGCCACCATCAGATGGATCCTTACCTCGGAGACCAATGTCGCCGATGCAGCTGTCGAAAACGCACTGCTGGTCGAACTGGGTATTATTGGCGAAAGAATTGCTGGTGTCGCAAATACAGTCAAGGTCGTCATGCGAGCACATTGGTTTGTGATCATCGTTACTCTTCATGCATTTTGTGGCAATCTGATAGTGTCAGATCGCACTATTCTCGAATTTGTTGGGTACATACACCACAGATCGGTATTTGAAGGTCTGCCAGACTTGTGGTCATCATCGTAATCAGTGGCTGGGCAGGCGTATCTTGCGTCGTCATGTTCGTTGTGGAGGCCGAGGAAGTGGTAGTGCTTGAAGCTTTAGTGGATCGTGTCAAGACTAGACTCGTTGACGAAGCTGGAAGGTCAGTTGAGTGTTGAGGTGAAGGTGCGAATGGTAGCCATTCCGTGGGGATGTCGGTCAGGTCCTCATCTATCGCTTGACAGCCTTTGATATAACTGCTGAGGAAAACTTGAGTCTTGTGTTAGCCCTATCACCCGGTACTAGTTGAATAAATAACGCGCCTCTCTTCTCGTAGGGAGCGCATTCAGCGAATACACAATGAGCAGAGTAGTAGGCGTTCGCGCCCATCGAATTTGCCTTGCTGCACAGACATTCGAAATCGCCATTTTTACAGTCTAGTGGAATCGATGGAAAGATTTCTGCTTCCGACTGGCATTTCTGTGAGATCTGACGCGGAGATTCAGTTTGGCATATGCAACAGCGACCAAAAGGACCAGAATGTGCTTACGATACAGGATCCTGTCATTCTAGTTGAGGGTGGATTAGCGATTCTGGAGGGATTGACAGCCTTTGATGTCTCTAATGATGTCTCCATCGAGCGTGAGGGGATCTTCAAGCGTGGCAAGCTGCAGGGAAATATCACAGGTAAAGGCGGTCAGGGGTAGTGTATTAGAGGCCCATGCAACTGGAAGTCTGGGTGACAGCAGGTTGTTGCCTCGGCGTCACCGGAGCATGAGACCTGTTGGCGAGGACGGACAACACTGCTGACAAGTCTTGATCAAGCGACTGTTTGTCCGTTGAAAGTGTCATTCGACCAAGCACTTGCGCGTGCGTTTGCTGTCAAGTATCACGCTGAGAGTTGCGAACAGAGTATTTGAAAGTTCGCATCGAGAGCTGATGCTGAAAAGAGAGTGTGTATTATCATTATGCTAAAGATGCCATATGCGCTTCGTAAATGCGTGAAATATCGTGCGGGCTCATGACTGGGGCAAGGGTATTGGCACCCAGGTTGCATTCTTGCCAGCGCTCTTGCAAACGTCTGTGAGGAGACTTTTGTAATCTAGTGAGCCCGTCAGTAACATCCACAAATAGCAATTAGCGTCCGACTTACTATATTGTGCCCCGGCTGTGCACGCCTTTCCACCGATGTTTTTGTCGTCTATGCACTTTTGCACGGTCTTTACATAACGCGTGACTTCGGTCTGGTTCTGACCGCAGATACAGTCGAGCTTGTTGGGAGCGCACCCATCAAACAAGCCAGGGATTGGTTCGCCCTGAAGGCATTGCTCCTATGACGTGTCAGTTCTGTCAAATTCTCCACCAGGGTCAATCTCCACCAGGGTCAAGCTTACTGCGGCGCAAGTAGGAACTGGCTTTGGCTCGGCAGGTAGTGACCATGCAGCAGGAGCTGCAGTCGCGATGAGAGCGAAGATGGCGCTGCTAAACTTCATTTTGTGCCCGGTCTGGTCTTGTGCCAATTTCGATTGTGATGCAGCAAGTGGCGATGCTTCAGCTTGAATGTCTGCCTGTTCCTCGAGCAGCGGCCGCTTTTATTGATGTCGACAGCCTCGTGTTGGAACGAATCTCCACCACTATGCAGGCCAACAGACGTTTGCAATCGGGCTTCCCGACGGCGCGCCGAAAGCAGATGTAGTGAAGCGTAGGACAAAGGAAGCACGTCCGTGGGTTTCGCTCAACCAAAGGGTCCGGGCCGTTCACTCGGGACTTTTAACCGCGCTTCTCCGCAGTAACGAGAACGGTGTCAATAAAAGCTGCGTTGTGCGGACGCTAGTCGTAAATGCCGTTCAATTCGTGGTGCAGCGTGGCGTTGGTCGTCCGCGAGGCTGTGTGCGAGACTGGTGCGAGCTGCTGGACACCGCTATTTATGTGCCATCTGGAACATGCAAGGATGGGAGCACTGCCTTGTGGAACTCAACACGCGCTGCAATCGTCAGAGCCTGCCAGGGAAGAGGTTGAAAGAAGAACGTCATGTTGGTGCGGAGTGCAGGTACGAGCCCGTGCGGCTGAAGCGCTTGACTCCACTGTGGGGTCATGGGATGGATTGGGCAGGGATAAGCGCGGTGATCAGGAACAGCATTGTCATCTTAGGTTGGACCAATGCTGTTGTTGCTGGATGGCTGGTATGTTGAAGGGACGGTGCCGACTTGTTACCGTGGGACGATTGTGTAGGTAGAAAAGCGTCGTGATCAGGTGAGTATACCTGGAACGGTACTTCCGGGATCACGTGGAGCTACAAGCACTGTCGAGGAGATCAACAAGTCTGCACGGAGGAGGGCTGCAAGCATCGCTATTTCAAGACTTCCGAGGATGTATATTTGCCCAACAATGAGATCCACAATGCAGCAGGATATCATTCGACATGTAGGCCGTAGGCACAATACAGCATCTGCGGCCAATGTACATTAAAGGCAGCAGTCAAAACACTGCGTTGTTGGGAAGTCTTCGCTCCACCAGGCTATGAAAAAATAAAATCCTGTATATTACATAGGAAACAAGAATTCAACCGTGTTTGTAATCAAAGCTCCGGCTCACTGCAATGATGGCACGGGCGTTTGTTGCATCATCCCTGAATGCTCAGCCCTGATGTTGTTTTCTTCAGATGTGCCTCGTTGCCCCGTCGCCCCGTCCTGAATCGCTCTCTATAACCCCCATCTGCTTAGAACAAGCAGTCCAAGCAACAACAGCACGCCAGACCGGCGCAGAGACCGGCGAAAAGTCCACCGCCAGCTCCACCATTTTGCCTCCTGTCATCCTGGTAGTAGCCTCCTTGGGGTGGCGGCCCTTGCTGGTACTGCATACCCTGCTGTGGCGGGTATCCCTGTGGTGGTCCGTACTGGCCTTGGGGAGGACCGTAGGGGCCTGGTTGACCTTGCTGGTATGGGTTGGGCGAACCGCCGTAATAGTCTGGTTGACCGCCGCCGTTGTTGTAGTAGGATGGCTGGACAGCACCTGCGTCATAGTGGACGGGGGGCGGAGCATTGGGGTATTGCGGTGGCGCGCCTTGATCCTGGGGACATGTTAGCATGAGAGTCGCGATGGCATCACGGTGGGCGCTGCTGAGCAAGCCATGATGCGCGCAGGTAATCTTACGAATTTGGACATGTTGGCGATGTGGAATGAAGATTGTGGAGAAGAAGAGATGGTCTCTGCTACGACAAAAGTGTCGACTACGTAGTGTCTGCGGGCGGTGCGCGGCGTCGGCTGGGCAATGCTCGTCCTTGGGTGATCAGCTTCGCGTTGGCCTGGAACGGATAGATCGGCACTGGAATGGGTTTGAAGGTGTCCGAGTGAGAGAAGGTGAAGAAGGAGAAAGGAAGGAATAGCTGGCACAGACTTTGCGGCGTTTTAATTCTTCTCGTATTTGCCAGGATTGCCGCTCTCACACACCAGATGTCGCGGCCGCAGTGTGGCTGAGCAAGACGTGGCTGCGCGCTAAGCCCTATCCGAGACAAGCTTACATGTCGCGAACCTCCCTGCATTGCGAATCGCCCTCGATCCCGACTCCCCGTGTTACCGTCACATCCAGGTGCGCTCGGCCGACGTCTTCAAGCCTCAAGGTCGCTGTGGCGCAGTCTACGTGAGGACATCGTGTTAGCAGCGACGAAACCTGTGGCTCAGATTGTCTTCAACAACGTCATGGCAGCGAGTCATTCAGGGTGCAAGGATGGTTGGAGAATCAATCGTGGTGGTATTGCAGTGATGTAAATGCTGTATACATAGACAGCTGGTGTAGCATAGGTCACAGTCAAGACGCAGCGATGAACATGTAGCTAGACAGTATGCAGATGGTACAAACCTGATAAACCGTATTTTCGCATCGGGGAGCAAGGACGAGGTCCGACAGGTGAACAGGCTGAGGATCGGGGAACAGGGGGGATGAAGAGTTCGACGTGCAACGAATCGTTCGTGTAGTGTACAGGACAAGAACCGTCAAACGGCATCGTAATCGACCGATCGACCGAGAACAGCGTGAATAAAACCGCATCGAATTGGAATCGCCGAACCGTTCGCCAAATGAATCCGAACCGAGTTTTGCGACTGTTGGTCTGATTAATGCCGTGGCAGGACGTAGATAGCAATCTAGCCTCCACAATGAAAGAAGTATCTTTAGCCGTTTTCTGCTATCGAGACATGCGCAAGAGCCAAACTGAGCGTCTCTTCGACGTCACCATACTTAAACAAAAGCCGCAGCCAAGCAACGGCTTGCGCTGAGCGAGCCAGACGCGGCATCTACTCGGCAACATCCAAATCCTCGTGTGCAGCAGGGGCCGGAGGTGGAGAGTCGTCTGCGGGGCGAGTTAGAAATTGCCTTCACCTATAGACATGGGGGACTCACTCTTGCGGACTTCGGCGTCAGCAGCAGGCTCGCGGTCGCGCTCACGCCTGTCGTCACGGTCTCGGTCGCTGCGCTCACGGTCGCCACGGTCCTCCTCACGGTCGCGCACATCCTTCATCTCGCGATCGCCATCAGGGCTCCTAGTCCTGTCGCGATCACGGCGGTCGTAGTCACGCTCACGACGATCGTCCTTGCGGGGGGACGCGCCACGGTCCCGACGAGGAGAGGTGCTACGGCGACGAGGCGAACGGACGCCACGGTCACCACGGTCGCCGCGCTCTGAGCGCTCGCCGCGGGGGCGGTCACGGCCGGAGTCAAAGCGCCACGATGCGGATGGAGGAGTGCGTGCCCACTAGATGGGGTCAGGAGCCAGTCCAGGAGAGAAGCAATGGGAGTTGGACATACCTCAATCTTCAGCAAGTCGTCGCGGCCGATGCGCTTGTTATGCATCTCGTGATACGCGTCATCGGCATCGCGGCGAGACTCGTACTCGACGAAGGCAAAGCTGCTGGTCAATTAGAGCCTGCGCGAAAAGATGGGCGAGGCAAACTCACAGCCTACTAGAAGCCGAACGAGGGGCTGGGATGTCGCAGCGGACAAGGCGACCATATCTTGGGCATGTTAGAGCTGTTTTCGCATGTGTCGAGGCGGGAGGGCGAAACGGAAGCAGGCGGAATGTCTAGGCGTGCGCGACAGCAGCGCGTAACCATCGGTCGCGCGGACTCGACATAGGGCATAGGGAAGAGGCAGAGGCGGCGGGACTAAGCGGGAGGATGGCGGAGGGCGCGGTGGGCAGGTGCGGTGCGACGATGGACATACCGTTCGAACTCGTAGGCAAGGTCGCGAGCGCGCGTGCCGTGGCCGAAGCCCGTGACGTAGAGCGTGGTGCCGCCGCCGCGAGACATTGTGTCGTACGTAGAGAAGGGTCGATGTATATAGCGGTCGCGCAAAAGCTTGCCGCGGTGACAGGCTGGGGCGGAGTCGAGGTGCGGTGGATGATGTGAGGGAACATGGCAGCCTGACGAAAGATCTGGGAGGGAGCTGCAGGCAAACCGACGCACAGGCCATGTGAGCTTGGCACCTCAACACGACTCTCGTGCTCGTGTCTCCTGCTCTGAACAGACTCAACAGAGAGTCGCCTGAGCCCACGCTGCACGCACAATGCACATTTGCTTGGCCCGTCGATGTGCAGTGTGTTGGAACGAAGCACACAAGGGTGCTCATCCCAGAATATGCATTAAGTACTATTACTGATCTAGCAGCTACCTTTGTATGGCGTGGTGCTCAGGCGGGATATGCCCCATATGGTGCACCTCCGAGCTTGAAATACCCGGGCTGCAACCTCTGGAACACCGCAGTAGGGTCGTAGATGGCCGCAATCTTCTTCAGCCTCTGCTTGTTACCTGCTCCGTAGCTGGAGATGACATCTTGGTATGGCGAAGCGTAATTCATATAGACGTAGTCATTGTTCAGGCCGCGCTTGCCCGCTTCGGCAACAAGGCGCTCATACAAACTGTTGCTGAACGCAAAGATGCGGCTGTTGTCGGCTGCGTCTGTCCATAAGATTGCGAGGTTGGCAATGAAGACGGGCCCATCCTTTGGATCCAGCCCAAGCGCATTACCGCCATTCCTCCGCATCTTCTCCATTGCTGGAACAGTGATTGCCTGGAACGAAAGTACCGGCAGAATACCCGCAGCATCTGCAATCGCAGGAAGCATCTCAAAGAAGGTGTCGATGAACGTCTTCATCAGGTCTCTGTCAAGCTTGAATGTGCGGTCCCAGTAGGTCTCTTGTACGCCATCAGGAGCGCCAGCGCCAAGCGTCTGGGCCATCTCGGACATGTTAGCAATCTTGGTGCCGTCGATAATCGCTGGAATCGCCTTCCACTCATCGAAGACAGGAGGCCATGGTGTTGGATCTGCGTATTCAAGATCTTCGGCGGCAATCTTTGAGCCCCCTTGCAACGCAAATGACACAATCTGTGCCTGCTTTGTGTCCTTTGCTGCATTCTTGGCCAGATTGTAATATGCGTCATAGACTTTGTCCCATTCTGACTCGAGATGAGCTCGCTGACCACCCCACATGGCGCCTTGCACGAATGTTCGGAGGTTGAATTTCGTGACAATGCCGAAGTTGTTGCCGCCGCCTCTCAAGGCCCAGTATAAATCCGAGAACTTGGTAGCACTGGCGGTGACGATGAGGCCTGAGGCGGTAACTACTTCAAAAGATTCGACGTTGTCACAAGCCCAGCCATATGCATTGGCGAAGTGGGAGATACCCCCTCCTAGAGTCAACCCGGAGACACCAACCATTGCGACCTGGAAAGTGTGAGTAGGGTGTTGAGGCGCGCAGAAACTATGGATAATTGTCTCACTCGTCCGCCAATCACCTGCAGTCCATACTGCTCAATCCATTGATACACGTTGATCCAGCGATTGCCAGGTCCGATAGACGCAATCCTCCTATCCGATGACAGAGACAACTGATTGATCTTGTCGAGAGCAATGGTGATGCCGCCCTCGATGCTTGAACCGCCAGCGAACGCCGCATGTCCGCCGCCCTTGACCGCGAAAGGGCATTGCGTGAGGCGTGATAGTAAGATCGCCGTCGAAACCTGAGCAGCATTACTGGGCTTGAAGACACAGTACGGATTCACATTGCCCTGCTGAGCCGCCCAATATGCGCTGGTGAACGCATCGTAGTCGGCGGTGCCTTGAAAAAGCACGCTGCTACCCCCAAACGTGATCTTCAAGCCCTTGCACTGGAACAGTCAGTAAGCGAGTAAAACTGCGATTGTGGAACACATAGCACTGACAGCTATCGAGCAAGCACTCAGCGAAGAACGCTCCTTCAACCCCTCAAGCCCAGGAATAGCTGCAAGATCGACACCATTTTCGAGCAACGCGTCGGTCACGTTGAAGTCGGTCGGCTCGAAGGTGCTGGCTATTGCGCCGATCGTCACAGCGCTTAACGACAAATAGAAAGTGAGCTTCATGGTAGCGTATCTGCACGGGATGTTCCGTGTCACCGTATTCTAGAGAGAATGGTACCAAGTGCCTGGGACAGCGACTGACGGGCAGGGAGCAATCCCCTGATGTACCTGGCTCCATCTCACCATGGTCGCCTGTAATCTCGTCCGCAGCGAAGCAAGCGTCGCTAGTGAGAACGATACATGGGAAATTGGCTGCTCTGCCTTCTCGTTCCGGGTAGTCGAGCTGTCATAGCTCGCGGGCACCAAGCCGAATTCACGATACATGTTGCGGCGTGGCGAACGGGTGAACTACCGTGTTGTGGCGTGTTTGGCGGTGCCGGACTTCAAATGCCATGTACTTTTTCTGTGGCGGCGCGAATGCGCGACGGAAGTACCCCTCCATCCAGCTTCCTGATAGTCTACCGCTGACTTTGGATGCTTTTGTGAAATGCTGCAACCTTTTCCAGGACACGTGAAGATGGGACTTCCGCGACAGGCAATGAGGCCTTGTTGGTGGCGCCAAAGACAGGCGCAAGTGGAACGGGGCGATGGTAGCCGAGCCGCGTCTGCTGCAAGTTGGTAAGGCAGCCAGCTGCCAGACAAGGGCAGTTCGCCACTCTACCAATTGCTGCATACAACGACATTTTGAATCCTGGCCAACACGCCCGACCCAGCTGACGATACATACATACTGTCCGCCCTCGGAACCCCCAGACTGGGTTCATTGGAAGTTCGACGAAGGGAAGCTCGAAAGAATTGCATCTGGGACGTACTGGCTGTCGCCACAGCGGCAATTACATGATTGCGATGATTGTCCCATGCATGTTCATCAGTAAAGCCCCACTCTCCTGCATATAAATGCACAACTTCTAAGACCAGCATCACCCCGCTTGGCGGAGCCTTGTAGGGACAAGAGCGAATTACCTGTGCACTTAGCATCATTGTGGTTCATCAATGGTGGACTCCTTTGCACTTGTCATCCTGATACCTCTGTGGTGATCCCGAACATGAATCAAGCGCTGTTACCGATCAGGCGAACCACCAATACTAGATGAGCGACGGCCCGACGGGATACCAGATGGATCTGCAGTACTTTCCGAGCGTTGACTAGAGATGCAGCCGAGCGGAGAGACAATTTCAAGCCTCTTGGCGGAGACGATGGCTGGCTGCTCATCATTCCCAATGCTATGGCATTGTTCGCCATCATGCTAGTGTTAGGGCTGCAACAGTTGTCCAATGCGCGAGCTACGTACATGTTGATGTCGCCATTTCAGGCTCAGCGACCACGATGCTGTTGGCAGTTGCCCCGCTGGCGACAGCTCCTTGCGGTGAGTGGTTGTGCAGATTGGACCCATGTCCGCACTTCTTGGGTCTTACAGGCCTTGCAATCCTTCGACACGGGTATTGCCGCCCAGCCTGGACGACCTCTGGTAAAGAAGCACAGTGCTTCTTCGGGGCTCTTTCGACTTCGACCTCTTCGAAATATCTCCATTCCATTCACGCTGCTTTGTTGCTGCGCGCATTGCTACGTACAGCAACCTGTTGGAGTCGAAACAGCATGTAGTGATCGAGCTGTACCGCAAAACATCGCCGTCGCCGCCTATCGTGTTACGCTGCCGCCTACCATGGATCCAGCCAACGATTGGATTGCGCAGCGAGTTCTGCTCCGGACAGACTATGCAATGCTGGCGCTCACATCAACCGTGTTCATTGCGCGCATTGCAGTACAATTCTCGCGACGCAGAAGATTTGAAGTACAGGATGCGCTTCTCTATGTCGCCTTCCTTGCCTATCTCGCATTCACGATCCTCTACATCGTCATAACACCAATCTTCTACAACCTCCAAGCTCTTGAGGCTGGGCAGATCGCACCATGGCCAAGGTTCGCGCAAGACCTCAAGCTCGCGTCTGAAGTAATGTGGTCCAGCGGAATGTGTTACTGGACATGCTTGTGGTTCGTCAAGTTCTCGTTGCTAGCATTGTACAAGAAACTGCTTGTCGGCATGCCGAAGCTGTATGTCTCAATTTGGTGGTGTACGTTGGTCTTTTGCATTGTTGTGAGTCCTCCGCATTTGGACCCTGTGTTACCGACTGGCAGGATGAGCCTAACCTCGCCAGACATGGGCAACTTGCATCATCACGGGTCCCGGACTGGCATGCGACGACACCAAGGCATTCCTCAACCAGGGACAGACGTGCTCTTCGCCTGCGGAGACACGTCGACAGACCGTGAACCTATATTATGCATATGCTGTGGATGTTGCGACCAACTTGATGGGTGAGAAAGACTTCCTGACACTACGTTAGCACCGAGGCTGACGAGTTTCTTAGTGATGTTTTTGCCTCTTAGGCTGATCTGGGGCTTGCAAATGGAACGGAATAAGAAGATTGGTTGTGGTCTCCTCTTCGCGTCTGGTTTCGTCTGCATCCTCTTCTCAACGTTGCGTATCGTGCAAGTAGGTGGTGATGGCAAGCCACGTTCGCCGGATCCGAAATGGCTCACAATGTGGACAATTATAGAGTGCTCAACAGGTGGGTAAGGCCTCCTCCCCGGACGTCAGGATACTGACGTTCCTCCAGCTGTCATCATCGGTTGCTGCCCTGTGTTCGCCTCGCTCATCCCAAAGAGCCGGGCGAGTCGAGTATCGTTCAATGCCTCTGGTTATGTTCAACAGTCCGCAGGCAGATCGAATGGCACCGGTTCAAACAACTATCGCCTGAGAAACATGCTGCGCTCCAAGGATCGCAAGAAGGGACCTCCCTCGAACAGCCTAGGAAGCAACAGTATGTTCGCGGTAGGGAACAATAGTGAAGATGAATTGCCACCTAGCCGTGTCAATCATACGGGCATAAAACTTACACCAGAGCTTCGGCGTGAGCACGAGAGGCGTATGGCAGCTAGTCAAAGTGACCCAGTGTGAGGACTCGAGAATACATTTGCTCTATATCTCAGCCTTTGAACCATACCATGTGCGCGTCGCTCTTGTCTGCTAAAGTGCTGGCTGTATGTCTATGCTTGGCGAAAGAAGCAGTGCAGTCATCCGCCTCGAATTGAGCAGTCGCATCGCTTCGTGGGTTTTATGACTTTGTGGCCTGAGGATGCACAACATATGATGCATCTATGCCCTCAAATTACCCCCCACTGTTGTCGAGTCGACCCTCGGGGCGAGTCACGAGGAAGGACGCAATGTCACTGTGCGGAGGAAGCGGTCGAGTCAAGGAACACAGCTCTGCCATGACGATTTTCAAAATCCAGCTAGTTTTCCAGTGGTACTCTTTGTCGTGTTTCACTTGTTGTAAGGGTTGCTTTCGACGGTCGTGTGATTTGCTGCTCGAGCTCATACCTCAGATTGATGGAAGTGGAAGAATCGAGGTGGATGACATAAGCGAACGCTATGAATTGATTGCCAAGCACGAACCTGAAGGCAGAACCGTCTCCCCCAAACAATTACTACGCTCCCCACACCACTCGCGCCTCATACTTTCGGCGCGCGTATTTCTTCACGCCACCTACCATCCCCCTGCGATCGCGGTCGTCTTCCCAGCACACTTGCAGCACACCGCGAAGGAAGCCGCGTCTCTTGCTCGCTCCTCTGTCCCCGTTACTTCCCTCCACTTCGACCTCGCGCAACAAGTCGCCCATCAACGCCCTCCCCACCATGGCGGTCGACTTTTCCAACGAGTCGCAACTTGCGCAGCAGCTGCAGGTAATCGTGCAGCCCAAGCTGGCCGAGTTCGGATGGACCACGGGCGGCGACGACACGACGCTTTTCGAGTACATTCTCCTTATGCTTGCCAACGATAAGAACGAGGCACAAGTCGCGTCAGAGCTCTCGAATGATCTGCTCGATTTGGGCCCCGAAAACACCGAGACGCAGCAGTTTGCACAGTGGCTGTTTGAGCAGATTGAGGTCCTCAAGCGCCAATTGAATGGCGGCGATGCATCAGTTGCGCAGTCCATTGAGAGTCACATGGACAGTGCGTCAAACGACAATTCGGCGCCCCAGGACATGGACATGGAGGGAGCAGACTCAAATCAGGCTGGCATGTATGGTCATCCCCTTTCTTTCCATAAGCAGTCCCGTTGCGACAAACATCACTTTGACATGCTCAGACGACGTTCGCGACACACATCACTTTGATATGCTCAAACCACGTTCACGCGCTGACATGACACAGCCCTACAGGACCCAAAGCGATGCGCAATGGAAGTGGCGGCCAGGCACCCCGGGCACCACGCGGCGGCCGAATGCTCAACCAGCTTAACAAGTCGATGAACAGAACCGACGACGCCTTACATCGCGTGCGCGGCGGAGGTGCAGGTGTCGGCCGGATCAATTCGCACGGCCGCGATACGCCGAAAGGCCCACGGGGCCAGAACATCAACCGCGGAATCGAAGCGATGGCAAACGGCCGAGGCATGGGCAATGCGAACCTCAATGTGGGCCAAGGAAACATGAACGGTATGAATAACCTGCCTATGGGGGGTATGCCGAGTATGCCAGGAATGCCCCAGATGGGCGGTCAGAACGGCATGCCTGGCATGCTGAACCCACAACAGCAGATGGCGCTCATGCAGATGTATGAGCAGCAAGCGCAGATGATGCAACAAATATTCTCTGGGGGCTCGCCGACGGCATTTGTTAATCCCAATTTCAATCAAGGCGGCCGCGGTGGGAAGAAGCCTCAACGGGGAGGCAACAGAGGCATGAACCCGAATGCCAAGTCATTCGTCAAGAAAGAGGGCCAGGACGAGACCATGGGCGATGCGTCAACCGAGAACGGCGACGGCATGGATGTGGAGAACAGCCGTCCAGAGCCCTTTAGCACCATGTGCAAGTTTAACCTGCGTTGCACGAACCCCGATTGCCCTTTTGTCCACCAGTCGCCAGCCGCTTTCCCAGGAACGACAGTCGACATGAATGACACGTGCGAGTACGGTGCGGCTTGCAAAAACAAGAAGTGCGCTGGCAAGCATCCCTCGCCGGCGAAGAAGCAGCAGTTTCAGTCTGAGCAGGAATGTGCGTTCTGGCCGAATTGCCGCGATCCGTCGACTTGCCCTTATAAACACCCCGCAAAGCAACCATGCCGGAACGGAGCCGACTGCACGGTGGAAGGCTGCACATACGGACATTCAGCGGTGATGTGCAAGTTCAACCCGTGCCTGAACCCGCGCTGTCCTTATAAGCACGCGCCGGGCCAGAAGAAGAACAACACCAACGTGTGGGTGGCACCCAAAGAAGGAGACCATGTTAGCGAGAGGAAATTTGTAGACGAAGAACAGCAAGAAGAGCTCATCATTCCTGGCCAAGCGCAGGCAAACGAGAGCGTGGATGTACAGTCATAGAGGGATGGCGTAATGAATTGGACATGATGGCGGGAGGACGGGACATATCCTTAGTAGAGCATCTGTACTATAGTTCTGGATAAGGCTCTCTGCGGCGTTTCGGGAAAACAAAGCTTGTTCTCTCTGCGGCCTCGTGGCTGCACTCTTGTTACATCGAGACTCGCTCCTCGTGCTGCGTGCATCCTGTGAACTCGAATAGATCGGGTGTTAGCTCCATGTATGACGCCGCCGTGCCTGCATAGGGCTGAACGAGGCGGACGGCCCGAGCTCCGATATTTTGTCACCTCACGTCGACCACTTGCCCAGGCACCGCACATGGCTTGCACGCAACCCCACGCCCTTGCCCTTTCCCTTCCCCGGCAATGCGGCTCACGAGTCATGTCTCGTCGACATTGAAGACCGTCACCCTGCGCTCCGCACGCCCTCTGCGTCGCCCACAATGGCATCGCGGGGCCCTTGCTCTCGCGCTGAGCCGATGTGCCTCGTCCTCGGCGGCACATCCTGAGCGCATTGCCATCCTCGGCGGCGGCATCGCCGGTCTCGCGAGTGCGTACTTCACCAGCAAGGAGTTCCCCAACAGCGAGATCACGCTCTTCGAGTCTGGCAAGGAGACCGGCGGGTGGATCAAGAGCCGGCGGGTGGAGTTGCCGGATGGCAAGAATGTGCTGTTCGAACTGGGGCCCCGCACGCTGCGCAACGCCACGCCCACGGCGAGTCTGGTCCAGGATCTGGGCATGCTAGACGAGATTCTCTACACAAAGCGCACGGAGCCTGCTGCCAAAAACCGCTTCCTCTATTTCCCGGACAGATTGGTTCGCTTGCCGGCCGAGCTGCCGAGCTTGGAGAGCCTGTTCACACTGTGGCGTAGCGGGCTGTTAGCCGGGATCCTCAATGTGCTGAAAGAGCCGTTGAAACCCAAGCGGCCGAGTGACATGACGGATGAGACTTTGGGCTCGTTTCTGGCCAGGCGGGTGGACAAGAGGTTCGCCGACAACATCGCGTCTGCCGGGCTGCATGGCATCTACGCAGGCGATGTGTGGCAATTGAGTGCAAGGACGTTGTTGAGTATGGTCTGGCAGCTCGAGGGAAGACATGGCAGCTGGTTAGGGGGCTACTTCAAAATACAGGGCGAACAGCCGTCAGACACCGTGTGCACGCTCGCGCATCCCGTCGATGTGGAAATCGCCCAAGCAATGAAAGCGGAGATTGATCTAGACGCGCATTTCGAAGCCGACTTGAAAAACGCGGCCATGTACTCCTTCAAGGATGGTCTGCAAAGTCTTGTGGAGAGGCTCCAAAATGCCGTCGAGACCAAAGGAAATGTCGTCATCAAGACAGAGTCGCCCATTCAGTCTTTCAGGCCATTGAAGGACGGGCAGCTCGGCGTGGAAATCGTCTCAGGGGTATGCTCTGTGGTCACCTTACTTGCGACGCCACATACTAATTGAGCGCAGAATACAGGCGACACCACAACTTCCACTTTCGACCTCGCCATTTCCACCCTCCGCGACAGTTCTCTCACCCCTTACGTCACTGTCATGACGGTCAATCTCTACTTCGCCAGCCCCTCCCTCCTCCCCGTCGAGGGCTTCGGCTACCTCATCCCACAGTCCGTCCCCTTTGAGCAGAACCCCGAGCGCGCTCTCGGCGTCATCTTCGACTCGTCCGCCATCAAAGGTCAGGACACGGCGCCGGGGACCAAAGTCACCGTCATGATGGGCGGGCACTGGTGGGACGGCTGGGCCGGGTATCCCACCGAAGAAGAAGGCCTCCAAATGGCGCGCAGCGTGCTGCAGCGCCACCTCCACATTGAGGAAGAGCCCGTCGCGCACATTGTCAATCTCAGCAAAGACTGCATTGCGCAGTACACGCTCGGCTACGAAGACCGCCTCAAGGACTTTGCCCACGGCATCACAGACGAGTACAAGGGCAGGCTCAGGGTCGTTGGCAGCCAGTTCAACGGCGTCGGCGTCAACGATTGCATCACGGGCGCGTGGAACGTGGCGAGGGGCCTGAGAGGCGACGGCTGGAAGAGCAGGAGCTGTGGGCTCGACAAAGTGGTGGATCTGCGGGACTGGATCGTCGTGCCTGTCAAGGACATGAGATACTCGAACGCGAGATTCGTGCCAGAAAGGCCTGTGGATCCCATGGATAAGAGGGGCGATGGCGGGGTGTAGATGTATGTACAAAGGATGTAGACATGCAATATAGGTATGAGCTCCTGCAATGGTGTCCACGGTAGTATGTTGACCAAGAACCGACTGTGGCTTTCCCCTCGCATTGGCCGTCTCTGCTTCAGTATTTGAGGAGGCTACAATAGTAACTAATGTGAATATCGTACTGCCTGCTGGGAAAGAGGCTTTATGATAGTACCTAGCTGTTTATCTTGAGCACCCGACTGGCTTCTGTATTACCACGCCTGAATGTGTTTATACCGTCACACAACATGGTGAATTCAGATGGGCAACCTCTCTGGGTACATAGCCAGAACGTCTCGACCTTCCTGACTTGTTCGGGTCATTGTAGGCAACGGTGAATTTTGGAATAGTGGGGGAATCCTGTCTGTGCGCTCCATGGGGATATAGTGAGACCTGGAGTGAAAGTGGCAGGAACGACTCCACGCGTGCCTGCCGCGCACCAAGAAGCGAATCAAAACAACAAAATCAAAATTCGACGAACGCATTGATTCGCAATACTACCATTACCATCACCATCACCATCACAATGCCTGAATCACTCGGCAAGCGCTCGGCTTCTCCATTGAATGGAGATTCATCCAAGCGAGCTAAGCAGTTCGTATCTGTATGCCCTACACAAGGACCTTGCTAATCATCACGCGCAGCACGCCCTTGACAAACGACGGTCAAGCTCTGGGTGATTTCACTCAACTTACGAACGCCATCGAGCAAGTGCTTGTCGCTGATAGCCAAATTGAGTATGTATCAGCGATTGCTTGATCGGACTATCGTGCTAACTGGAACAGCGAACATGTCAACGAAACACCTCTTCTTCGAGCTTCCACTATCTTGGCCAGGCGGCCAGACGGTTACAACATACCAGAAGCTGCCGTCCTGCTGCGGAGCTCATTGATCGAGCTCCACCAGAATGGCTTGCCCGGGCTCGTGGATGCTGTCTACCATTTCGAGCTTCACCGAAATCATATGCTCATCCAAGAATCGTCCAAGCTCAAATGCCACACAGTGGGGCTTCAGTTTCTGGCTGCTATCCCAGACAAGCTGCTTTCGAGCATCATCAGAGGGTCGCTAGCTTCGGATTATGCGAAAGGAGATCCCGATTTGGTCGAGCTATATGGTCACCTCGATGAAGAAGAAATCACAGACTGGCAAGCCAATGGCAACATCGATGCCCCTTGCCATTATGTTCGCTATTTCGTCGACGATGACGGGCTTCCTCCTTCACCAAACGAGCTTCTGCAAGCCGTCAAGCTCATGCGAACATATGTCGTCTTACAAGCTGAATCTAACGAGCTCGCGGGCCAAATCGATGCCGCTCGTGGTGCTGTCATCAGGTCGAGCGAATCTGACACCCGAGCTGGCCTTCACTACTTCCTGTGCGGGCAACGAAGCGTACGGCGTCGAATGGCGACCCGAGTCGACGGGATTACGAGCTTCTGCAATGCCATGGAGCAGCGATTGAATCTCGTCCCAGCTGACCTTCGAGACGAGCCCGATGTACGAGCGCCAGCTTATGTTGGCTATGCCATGAGATACTCCCGGCGCAAGCACGAGCATGAGGATAACAAGACAAGTTACATAATGGGCTTGTTACATCACGCTTTCTGCTTCCTCGAGCTTAGTCGTTACTCATGGGAGTCATTTGTGGTAAGCTGGGCCACCACCGCAGACGAAGCCAAGCTCGGCGAGATCCTCATCAATGGACTAGCTCGAGCTTATCACGATACGGGCTATGGGGTGGCGCCAACTCCAGCCGGGCTCAGCTGTAGCTCAGCGGAGATGAACAACAAGCTCGCGTCCGAAAGTGCTGCTGTGTGGAAGCGAGCTCGCGCATTCCGAGTTCGCCGCACCCCTTACAAGGTCAATGTGGCAAAAGAGCTAGCACGCTATGAAGATGCGGACAAGGTGAAACAAGCACGTGCAGAGGCTTCACAGAAGCAACTCAGGCACAATTACGAGCTCGTCAAAAGTATGTGTATGGATCAAGCTACAATCGACGGTTACAGACGAGCGACCAAGCTCGACACCAGCTTACCGACACCGGACTTGCACTTCCGTCACGAGCTGAATGCACTTGTTGAAAAGGAACGAGCTAGAGTCGAGAAAGCAATCGCAGTGTCTGAGGAGATCAGACTGAAAAACGAGGCTTTCGCACGTAAAAATATAACAAATACTAACCCTTCGTGAAATTGACGTTGAATGCGAGAGGGTAGCTCGAGCTTAATTCAGAAATTATCTCTGTGTAGTCCTTAAACTCTTGAATGTCTTGGTGATGTTCGTGATTGCCTCCTCGACCGGCAATCTTTCCATGCTGCTCGCGCCGTAGAACCCATGCACGCCCTTAGTTCTGCTAATCACGTACTCTGCATCCTCTGGCTTGGCAATCGGTCCACCATGACAAAGTACGATAGTGTCACTCTTGATCTCGACTGCTGCATCGCGGATCTCTTGGATCAACGCTACACATTCGTCCAACGTCTTTCCGGTGGCTGCACCAATGCTTCCAGATGTAGTAAGACCCATGTGTGCAACGAGAATATCCGCCCCTGCTTTACTCATTTTCTTCGCTTCTTCAACATTGAAGACATAAGGCGTGGTAAGCATATCCAGCTCCCGTGCTTGACGTACCACGTCGACTTCCGCATCATACGACATACCCGTCTCTTCTAAATTCGCACGAAACGTGCCATCTATCAGTCCAACTGTTGGGAAATTCTGGATGCCGGCAAACCCGAGGTCTTTGAGCTGTTTTAAAAAACGGCCCATATCTCTGAATGGATCGGTTGCGCAGACGCCGGCAAGAACGGGTGTATTCTTCACGATTGGCAAAACCTCGCCAGCCTACAGCTCGAATCAGTGAACTTATCGAGGTGATAAGAGATGTTCGATAATACCATCTCGAGGACAACATCGTTCGCATTGCCGTAAGGCATTAGACCCGCCAGTGATCCGCGGCCCGCCATTCGATACCGTCCGCTGTTGTATATTATGATCAAATCGCCACCGCCAGCCTCGATGGATTTCGCGGAAAGGCCAATGCCAGCCCCTGCACCAACGATGATGTTGCCATTCTCGATCTGAGACCTGAAGCCCTTCAGGATCTCGGTCCTACTCATAGGGTTCGCCATTTTGATACTCTACTTTCTGGTGTTGTTGCAACTCGGAGAAACACATGGGAGCATGCACGATGACGTAATGTTACGCGGGGAACTGAGCATCGTTACTCACGACACTTCTTCTACAGCGTTTACGATTGTTCCTAGATCGCTTGCTCGACCCTTAGTCGTGTAGCCATCATCATGACGCCGAACGTGGGTCTCATCGGTACCTGCGACACAAAGCTGGATGAGCTCCTCTTTTTACGAGGCGAGATCGAGCGCAACAATGCCAGTGTAACACTGATTGACGTTGGAAGGAGTCATATTAAGCATGATGCGATCGATGTCTCTCAACAAGAACTCTTGGAAGGAGAGGATGACATTCAAGATTTGCCACGAGGAGAAGTCATCAAAGCGATGGCGGCTCGCGCAACAAAAATTGTAATGCGAATGTATGAGCGAGGGGAACTCCAGGGCATCATCGCCGCAGGCGGATCCGGAGGCACATCGCTAGCCGCAGAGGTCATGCGGAACGCGCTCCCAATTGGATTTCCCAAACTGATCGTATCGACAGTTGCGAGCGGGGATACTGGATCTATCGTAGAGGAGACCGATATCACATTGATGTATTCGGTGACTGACATTGCCGGACTGAATGAAGTCCTACGCAACGTCCTCGGCAATGCTGGCGCAGCAATCGCTGGCATGGCTGAAGCATACAGTGCGCGGCAATCATCTGCCGCTCAGTCCAAAAAGAAACGGGTGGGCATTACTATGTTTGGAGTTACAACGCCTGCCGTGGACGCTATTCGCAAACATCTCGAGTCTCGATACGATGTCGAGGCATACGTCTTCCACGCCACTGGTCACGGCGGGAAGGCAATGGAACGGTTGATACGAGAAGGAAGCCTCGACGCGGTCCTCGACCTAACTACAACCGAGATTTGCGATCACTTGACTGGAGGCGTGATGAGCGCAGGTCCAGACAGACTCAAGGCCGCAGCTATAGCAGGAATACCAAATATCATCTCTGTCGGTGCGACCGATATGACGAATTTTGGTCCGATGAATACTGTGCCAGAACGATACAGCGGTCGAAACCTGTATGAGCACAACCCAGTTGTAACGCTCATGAGAACGTCAAAACAGGAAGCACAAGCGGTTGGCGACTTCATCGTCGCCCAGTTGAAGACTCACGCGAAGGATCCGAGCATGATCCAGGTGTGGTTGCCTACTGGCGGCATCAGCATGATCGCAACTGCAAATGGCCCCTTTGCAGACAGAAATGCTGACAGGGCGCTTTTCACCGCAATCAAGACTGGACTTGCTGGAAGTGGCATTGAGATTGTGGAAGACGAGCGAGCCATCAACGACGAAAGTTTCGCGCACGACATTGCCGAAGCCTTGGCCGTGAAGATGGCCATCCAGTGCGAAGCCGACACAAGAGCTGTGTAATGCTTCCAAAACGCGCTGTCAACCTGCGCCTCCCCCTGACGCTTACCCGCCAGTATGAGACTTCACGATATATTCCGCGCGGTAGTTACCCAATCCTTTCGTGCCTGAAACTGAAATTAGAGCCCGTTAGGCCGCCCAAGCCAAGGCTCGTTAGCAAGACATAATTGGCAGGCAGGGCTGCTAGAGGCTTGGCATCAATGACTTGTGTCCTATATTAACGAAGTCCTTAAAACTACAGCTATATCCGTCGCACGCTCGCTGTCGCTGATTCCTCGTCTCCCTTTCCGTTTTAATTTCTCCAACATGTTCGCACGCTCTGCCGTGCTGTCACTCGTTTCTTCTATCATCGTCAGTCGCGCCGCTGGACTGCAATTGGATGTCAGCAGTCAGGGTAAGTTTTTTATCCAATCTGTGTTGATATTTTCTGATGGCCTCCAGACTCCATCAAGGGTACCGCGAAAAGTCTTGCGAGCTCCATTGTCTCTGCCTATAATGAGGATTTGAAAGAGCAGTCTATCCCAGGACTTTTCTCCGAAGAAGATTATTACTTCTGGGAATCTGGCGCTGTCCTCGGTGGTCTCATCGATTACTATCATTTGACAGGTGATTCTCAATACAATGCACTCATTTCCGAGGGCTTGCAATGGCAGCTTGGCGAGTCTAATGCTTTTATGCCTGCCAACCAGACAAGAAATATGGGCAACGATGATCAAAGCTTCTGGGGACTGGCCGCAATGACAGCTGCTGAGGCGAAACTTTCCAAGCCTCAGAACGGCGAGTGGGTCGATTTTGCGGTCAATGTATTCGATGTACAAGCAGCCCGCTTGCAGATCGAAGAAGGAACCAACGGTACTTGCGGTGGCGGCCTCCGTTGGCAGATCTTCTCTTTCAATTCGGGCTACTCGTACAAAGACACCATGTCGAACGGCAACTTTTTCCTTCTGGCTGCTCGTCTTGCAAAGTACACCGGAAACGCCACGTACAGTGAATGGGCCGAGAAGTCCTACAACTGGGCTAAAGATGTTGGAATCGTCTCCAATGACTATTCTGTATACGCCGGTGCATCTGCGGAGGAGGAGTGCCAGGATTTGAACCATATCCAATGGTCCGCATATCATGGCACATACACCGAAGGCGCGGCAGTCATGTACAACCTGGTAAGTGCACAGTGATAACGACGGCAGCTGGGAGTATGCATGCTAACAAAAATAGACCAACGGCGGGTCTAATTGGACGGATACTGTCAAGGGCCTTGTCAACTCGTCTTCCGTATTCCTAGAGAATGACGTCCTGGTCGAGGTCGCTTGCGAGGAGAAAGGCACATGCGATACTGACCAGCGAGCATTCAAAGGTATTGCGGCACGCTCATACGCTCGCGCAGCCGTTGCAGCGCCCTTCGTAGCTGAATCTGTGAACAAGCTGCTCGAAGCATCCGCCAAGGGCGCCGCGCGCGCCTGTGATGGGAGTGATGGGGCTATTCAGTGCTCGCTCAGTTGGGCTGATGAAAACTCAAAGTGGGAGACCGCGAGCGCGAAGGACGGCAATTTGGGCGAAGTGCTTGGTGCTCTCGCTGTGGTGCAGGGCCTGCTCTACAAGAGCTCTAAGCCAGTCGCGACTAGCAACGGAACAACGAGCGGGAGTACCAGCAACAACGCAACACAGTCGACTGGCACGGGCGCAGCCACGCCGGCAAATACAGGTTCAGCAGGAAGGGTCGCGACTTCGTTGATGAGTGTCGTGGTAATCGCCGTCGTTGCAGCATTGAGCTGCTGATTTTGTGGTGCGGAATCACTGGAACTCTGCATCGCACAAGCACGAGTCCGGAAGTGCAGAATTGATAGTCCAATTTGTCTCACTCAGAGAATCAGCCTTCACCACCTGCTGAGTTCTTGGACAGCAATCGTGTCATAGTCAAGGCAATAATGTAGCATCTCGCAATGTGAGCGACCGTTCATGAACGTCTTGTTTCAAATCACTAGTCTTGCTTTCCTGCGCTATGGAACGCGTTCTGGGGTGCCATGCTTCAACCCAATTTCATGCACTATATACAGGAATTGCATCATCAAATGCCTGGTCCAGACCTATACGGCCTACTTCCCTTTCCAGCACAGTGACTACATAGATCTTGTCTTTGCCAATACAAAAAGCTACCAACACCCTGTCTACACTAGACTAGTATTATCGTTGCTCCGAAAGGCATTCATAACTCGTAAAGTTTGTCGTTCCTGTATGCGCCAGGGTGTAGCCCCGCCTTCACGAGCATCAAGTTGCGCAGCCTCGGCAACGACATGGCTGCCTTTATGCCGATGCCTCACGTGTGGTACTGACTAAAGCTACGGACATCTTGGATGTAACGGTGGAGAGGGGGTCATGTGCGTCGCGCAGATTTGCAGATTGTGCTTAGTCCGCATGGCGTTGATCATCTGAAATGGATGCTTGGTACCAGTATGGTACTTCGTACACGACATCAACAAGCTAGAACGAGGCTCAATTCACCCATGTTTGATATGACATTCATACGGTAATAAAATTGGAATTCTCATGGGATTTTTTGCTCATTGACTATTGATTCGATTCAATAACTTTGCTCTGAAACTACACCTTCAAAGCCTTTGCGATCGCCTCACCCACAGCTGTAGCACTCGCTGGATTCTGGCCAGTGATCAGCCTGCCAGCGATTGCAACCTTCTCGCCCCATGGCTCCGCAGCTTTGACAAACTTCCCACCGCTTGCCTTGTTCAGCGCATCCTCGGGCAAGAATGGCACAGCCTTGGTCAAGCCAACCTGCTCCTCCTCTGCGTTGGTAAACGCCGTCACCTCT
This sequence comes from Coniothyrium glycines, assembly GCA_025742365.1. Lineage (NCBI taxonomy): Eukaryota > Fungi > Ascomycota > Dothideomycetes > Pleosporales > Coniothyriaceae > Coniothyrium > Coniothyrium glycines. Next base: position 10,749 of record JAMXIJ010000054.1, on the reverse strand, counting down.
TTGCCGGCGACGAGCAGGCTGCCGTCGCTGAGCTTGACGTCGTAGAACACTGCGGGCGCATGGCACACGGCAGACACAATCTTGTCGGCCTCCCAGAATTCGCGGATCAGTTGTTGCGAGGTTGGATTGTCAACAAGGTCGAACATTGGTCCGTGACCGCCGACATAGAAGATAGCATCAAAGTCTTTAGCTTTTCCAGTAAAGTCGCTGAGCTTCTTTGTGGTTTTCCAGACCTGTTCGTTGTTTTTTAGGAAGTTGACGGATACATCGTCTTTTGCGGCCTCGATGGACGCAGGGTCGAGAGGTGACTCGCCGCCCTTTGGCGAAGCAACGGTGATGTTGACCTTTTCGTGAAGAACGTGGTAAGGATGTGCGAGCTCAGGCAGATACCAGCCAGTTGGCTTGTCGAGGCTGCCAAGCTTGTTGTGGGAGGTGAGAACGAAGAGGACGTTTGGTTTGGACATTGCGATGGATATGATTTGAAGTGATGAAATGTCTTGTACCAAAGATTATTGTTATATACAGCTATCAAATTCTGAAGCTCCAAGTGAGCCAGACATTATGAAGCATGACGACATGGTGGGGTACCAAAGTAGGCCAAAAGGACCGATGTGTCGTCCTAGTGCGATCGGAGCAAGCACCAGACCAATCATGTTGCTGCACGGCCATGCCCTTCAGTCAAGGTACAACTAATTACACCATAGACTGTACCATTCTTGGAAGGGCTTCAAGGAAGAAGAGGGTTTTTTCGGGGGATTTTGGTGAATTTAAGGACATATTCTGGGAGTCACACGATCCTGAATCTGCTCATTACATCAGTTTCCATTCTCCAAAACGATTTCAGACGTTGATGAGCCGAAAACGTGTACGTTGATCTGCAACGCCGGCTTACCGTACCGAAGAAGTGTTTCGTCCGATCAGACCTTGACCTCCTTATGTCATGAACCTGACCTGTAAACAATGACGATGACGTATGATAAGATTAGAACAAACTGTTTGGATACAAGGAAGTTAGATTATTTTCACTTAACTTTGATCGCAAGTCTAGACTGCATTTTCTCGAATCTATTTAAGGACAAAAAGGACAAAATAAAACACTATCTACTGTTGAGAGATTTATCCTTAAGCCTAGCAAGCCTGTAATTAGTATTTATATACTATCCGCAGAAAAGGCTAATAAAGATAAGAAATAGGAAGCGAAGAATAAGGTAGTTAATGCCGCGGGTAATTATAAGCTCTATGTACAACAACCTCTATTAAGTTAACAGGTCGACTGTCGTTACAGCTACGCTATGTCCTAATATCCAGCTTCTTAGTGTAAACGCGAGCACTATTTTGGAGGGTAGACTGTATTCTTTTGCTAAGCTCTTTGCTGCGAAATTACAAGCAGCTAAGAAGATAACATAGCCTTATATATACTTTTTTTAGATAAATCTAGAGCTAGCTTTAGTAGGGATATTAATTCCTATAAGTATTAAGGATCTTAAGCTTAAGATTTAGCAACAATTTAATCTAACTAACTTTATCTTCTTAAGTAATAATAAGTCTAATAAAAGTAAGCTTACTAGGCTTCTCAATTCTTATAAAAGAATTATTAAAGGTATATACTATAACTTAGTTCTTTTATTCCTTAAATAGTATTAATTTTCTAATCTAAAAATAATTAAGTATTAGGATCTATAATAGATTAATATAGAAGAGATAGATTAGAAGGCTTATATTATAGGTACTAGATAGACTAATTACTACTATATAGTAACAAAGAGAAGTCTACTACTTATAGTATAATTTATTTTCTTATTATATAGTTATTTAGATATAAGTATTATTACCTTAAAAGGAGTAACCTTAGGTACTAATAATATCCTTTTTTTATAGTTAACTATCTTAGTTATTATTTAAATAAAATAAAGCTAATATTAGTATAGGATTTATAGCTTTTTTACCCTATTTTAGGCTATAGTAGCTTTCCTTAGTATTTTATAACCTTTTCCTAAGCTTTCTTTCCTAAAGTAGTTTAAGTAAAACCTTAGTAGAATTCTAAAGTTAAGGCTTTTTTTTACTTTATTAGTTACTACTACTTTTACTTTACTTTTATAGGGTATCTAAGTACTAGTAAATAGTAGTCTAAAGGTAATATATAGAAGCCTTACCCTCTATCTTTTTTATATTAACCTCCTTAAATTTTATAAGTTTATACTATATTCTAGAATTCTACTAAAAATCTATCTTTTACTAATCTATACTATTCTAGTATAAAATAGTATATAAAAGCTTTTTTTAATAAGTTTAGAACTAACTAAGCTAGATAGGTCTAAATTAGTATATTTTATCTAGTACCTATATAACTAAATATATTTTTAGCTTTCTTAATTTTTTATAGCTATTATAGACATTACTAAGGTTAGTAATATATACTATAATAAAAGTATTTATACTTATTACTATTATAGCTACTATATAGTAAATATAAATACTAATTACCTATACTACTATAATTAGCTTAGTTATATTATAATTCTATCTACTCTAAAAATTAAAGCCCTTTTTAATAGCTAGTCTATTAAGAATACTATAAGTAAAGATATTTAGTTTATAAAATACTTCTACTACTTTATAATAGGTACTAATTACTATACTATAAGTAAAATAGCCTAATTTTAGCTATTTTAACCTAATTTAGTATAAACTAATATTTTTTAAGTTTCTAAGTTTTAGTATTAGTTTCTTTTAGAGATTAAAAAGTAGCTTATAGTTTAGAATAATACTAAAGGTAATACTATAGTATAAGAACTTATAGAATACTACCTATATAAGATTTATATACCTATAGCTAAGAATCTTTTTAAGTAAGTTAGAATACCCCTTTTTTTCCTAATTTAGGCTATTTTAGACTAACTAACTATAATATAGAAAGTACACCTCTTATTCTACTTATTTATTTCTATATTCTAGTACTATTACTACTAATAAAAATTCTAATACTAATATTTTTTTTATTTTATACTAGTATAATAAGGCTTTTATAAAAGTTAATAAAAAAGTAAATAAGTACTAGCTTAAAAAAAGTATAAAAAAATATCTTAATAAAAATATAGACTTAGATAGTATACCTTAAAAGAAGGTATTTTATCCTATTCTACTTTAATATAGTACTACTAACCTTAATAGGCTAAGGATAGAATTAATATAAATTTAGCTTTTTAAAAGGTAACTTATTTAGTAGAATTAAAGGTAGAGTTAGAGGGTATAAAAAAGTTTAAGTTAAAGGTAACTAGTAAGGCTAAGACTAAGTAGGTAAAGTATATTAAGGCTTTAGAAAAAAAGATTAAGGTTTTTAAAGCTTAAGTTATAGTATAATAATATAATCTATACCTATATAGGCTATTCTAGGCTTACTAGAACTAAAGAAGTTAGGATTAGGTTACTTATAATACCTACTCCTTTAGAAGCTTTTAATTAAATTAAATTTTCTTATATAACCTCTTTTATCCCTAATTATACTAGAATAGTTTAGACTATACTTATAAATTTACCTTATTTTAATCTAAAAAGTCTAAGTTTTTTATAAATTCTTAGGTAACTTTTAAATATAGATACTATTAAATACTAATAAAACCTTATAGAAAAAATATTAGTAAAAGTAATCCTATAGCTATCTAAGCTATTATAAGCTACTATAGCTTAAATAAAAATATTAGGGATTTAGTTCCTATAAAGATACTATTAAATACTAGAAACCTTATAAGAAAAACTAGTAAAGGTATATCCTTATTATTTTAACTAGAAATTATCCTTCTTCTTTTTTAGTAGCTATTTTAAATACTATTTAAGTATTATCTAGGTTATCTTATACCTAAAAGATATATTTATTTTCTACTAGAATTATTTTAATATATTTATAAAAATATTTACCTCTAGCTTTTAGAAATTCTTTTCTATAGAATAACCTATCTATTTTATATAGTATAGCTATTACCTATTCTTATCTAACTTTTAATTAAGGATCTTATTTACTTTTTATATATTATTACTATATCTATATAAAGTATCTATAATTAGTATAGTTAAATAAAATATTAAGCCTTTTTTATTATATAGTTCTAATAATAAGGTATAAAATACTAGATAGACTACTTATAATCCTAGTATATCTACTTTAAATAATAATAGGCTAATTTAGGCTATAATATACCCTAGTCCTATATACTTCTAGTCTAGTTTCTTTTTTAGTTTTAATAACTATATATAATAATTAGAGATTATAACTTAGTTTTTAATACTAAATAGTATAGGTAACCTTTTCTTATTTTAATAGGCTTCCTAATACTTATTTATAGCTAGGATTTTCTTCTTATATTCCTACTATAACCCTATTACTTTTAAGGCTAAATCTACCCTAAGAGGAGATTCTCCTTTACCTAAAAAGTATACTAACTTTATAAAGCTAGGCTTATACTAGGTTAATACTATCCTAATCTTCTCTAGCTAGAATATAGTATATTATTTTAGTTAAATAATATATAATAATAAGTATTATATTATATACTATACTAGAAAACTTACTTAAAAAAAGTTCTATAATAAAGTCTATTATAACTTTTTCTTATAGTCTATTTAGTAGTAGGAGAGGTATAAGTAAGCTATAAGGTTAATACTTTATAGGTATTAACCTTTTATAAAGTAAATATTTTAGTAATATTATTCTATATCCTTTCTTATCCCTATCTACCTATAATAGTATTAAAGCTTCTTTAGTATTCTTATAGTACTAAAGTATCCTATAAATAGATTATTATAACTTTCCTTAAGTTTTTTTAACTTATCTTAAGAATTATTAAGCTATTTTAGCCTATTCTAGGCTAGACTAGTTAACCTAGAATTTCTAAAGTTGTTTTAATTCTTAAATTTATTAGAAGTATTATTTATATCTACTTCTATATCTTTTATATCCTTAAAATCTTTTAGTTATACTCTTTAGTATTATTTAACTATATTAAATTCCTATAGTACTTCTTTAAGCTAATTTTATTCTATAGTTTTTTTAGCTACCTAAGTAGTTACTATAGCTACTAATAGGTTATAGTTTCCTTTATTTAATAGGATATCTTATAATAGCTATATAAAAGCTTTATTATACTTTTATATAGGCTTCTATACCTTAGCTATATAATCTAGCCTTTTTAAAGGCCTATCTACTAGGTTTATACTTCTTAGTTTATAAAATAGAATAAAATTAAAGTAGGTTAATACTAGGTAGGATCTTACCTACTAGTAGTTAAGTATTTTAGTTTTTATTATAAGGGGGGTAAGACTCTAAGGGTTATAGCCTAGTAGAATAAAGATAAATTTAATAATTTCCTAAGTAACTATTCTTTTAGAGATATATATAGTCTCTAAAGTTTCTATTACTCTAGTAGCTTAGAAAATCTTATACTTTAGTATTATATAGCTTAAATACTATCTAACTCTATCTAGCTAAAGAGTTTATTTTTCTAAAAGTAGAACTTTCTAAGCTAAGGATTCTATTTTAGGTATAGCCTATTATATAAGCTCCCTCCCCCCTATATAGTCCCCTATACCCTTCTAAAATAATATATACCTTACTTACTTTCTCTTTCTTTATAGCCTTAAAAAATAATTATAATTTACTCTACTACTATATTTTCCTACCTTACTACCTATCTATAATACTTTTTTACTTTCTTTTTTATTATACTTATTTTTTATATATATAATTATAGCTCCTCTAATACTATAGACCCTTAGTAAGAAGTATAAAAGTAGAGATACTATAAGTTTCTTTTTACTCTAAGCCTAGGTTAGCTTTACCTAGCTAAGATTTTCTTTCTTTACTAATATTTTTATATAGTAGAATTCTTTATATAAGTATACTAATATTTAAATTCTCTTCTTACTTATTATAGAAAAGCTTAATTCTTATTACTACTTCTAATATACCTTTATTTTATATTAGGAAAATAATAATTATTTTTTTAATAGTAAGCTTATAAAGTCCTACTATTATTATATTAATAAAAAGTTAGCCTATTATACTATATTTCTTATAATTTTCTTTTTTTTTAAGTTTTTTACTAATCCTATTTTAGCTACTAGATAATATTAAGCTATATATTATTATAATATATTTAAGTCTAGAAAAGGCTAATAAAGATATATCTATAATAGAGATATATATATATTAAAGCCTTATTACTTAATTTATTCTACTTATTAAGGCTAAAATTACTATAACTAAGGGTAATAAGGCTAGTAGATATTATAATTAGCCCTAGCCTTAGGATTTTACTTCTAGTAGCTATAACTACCTTATTACTATTAAGGCTAATATCTAGTTACTTACTAACTATTTAGTTATAGTTTATAGCTATTTCTTTTTTATTCTTTTTTTTTATCTTTTTTTTTTAGTTTTTAGCTAATATTTTCTAGTATATAAATAAGATCTACTATAGTATTCTTTTTTCTATATTAACTAATTTTAGTATTATACTTAAGTATACTCTAGAAGTATAGGTTAAGAATATAGGTATTAAGCTTAAGTATATCCTAAAGGTATAGGTTAATTATTTTCTTAATATTAGTGTTATTATTTTAGGTAGTTTCTCTAAAAAGGTTTCTATAGAGGCTAGCTATTAGGGTATTAATACTCTTCCTTTTATATTATACCTACTATTTAGGGCTAGTTTTAGTAATATAGATACTAGCTCTAGTAATATAGTTCTAGACTTTAGTAGTAGTTTTTAACTAGGGTTTAGGTTAGAGGAGTTTAGTTCTTCTTAGGATTCCTAGTTTTCTAGTTTGTAATACCTCCTTTTTTTTACCTTTACTATAGGCTAGAATAGTATACTTTAGTATAATTTTTTTTTTATTTATTTTTTTTTTTAAAGAGTTTTAGTTTATTTTTCTTAGTAGGTAGTATAGATATTATTTCTACCTTTTTTTTTTTTTTTTTTTTTTTTTTTTTTATAGGTTTCTATTAATAATTTAGAGGTCTTTTATAGATATTTATTAGCTTATTAGGTATATTCTTAGTAAAAGGTAATCTCTTTTTATCTACTAACTATATATTACTAGGTATCTTCTATATTTCTTCTTTATTTTTCTTATTTTATTTTTTTTACTTATTATATTTAGGTTTTTACTAATTATATAACTAGTATATATTTCTTATTATATAGTAGAAGTAGTAGCCTACTACTAAAAAGTTATATTTAGGATAGTAGATAATTATAATATTTTTTTAGTATATTATAGGTAAATAGTAGTAGATAAGGGCTAGACTTCCTTAGATATATAAGAGATTCTTAGGGTAGCCTTCTAGAGCTTACTTTACTAGTAGTATATACCTCTATACTATACTAAGTTCTCTAAAACTTTATATTTATTTTTTTTACTTCTTTTTCTTTTACTTAAAAATTTTTATTTATTTTTAAGTTATACTTCTTATAGTAGAAAGTATATTCTTTACTAGTAGCCTATAACTAATAGGGACTCTAGCTAGAACCTTACTAAGAGTTATCCTAGTAGGTCCTATATTAGCTTAGTATTCTTTTCCTATTTATCTAAGGCTACTATCTCTTAGATCTCTACTTTTAGTTTCTAGATTAATAGTTAATATTTTTTCTACTTTATAAGGTACTTATACCTCTTTTTTTTTCCTATATTCTTCTATCTTTCTACTTAGATCTTTTCTACTAAGAATTCCTTATTCCTCTCCTTAGTTTAGATAACTACTAGAGGTTATTTATTATCTATAAATTATTTAGGTAGTAAATTATTAGAGCTTAATTTTAATTAGTTTATATAAAACTTTAGGTAGATATTTAGTAGTATACTTAGCTCTACTATATATAAAGAGATAATTTTTATTACTCTAAACTTTATTTTTTTTTAGTTAAGCTTCTTACTTAAGTATCTATTAGATAATATTTAGTTATATTTTAGCTAAACTTTATCTCTAATTCTTAGGTTTAAAACCTTTTTCTAGTAATAGTTAGCCTATCTTTTTTATTTCTATTATACTTTTACTATTTTAGCTTATATAAATTCTAGGGTTTATTATAGTTTCTTTATAATAGTATAGCCTTTCTTTTTACCTACTAAGAATAGAAAAGCTATTTTAGAATTCTTTTTTTATTAGATTAGGTTAATATTATACCTATATATTAGAAAAAAAAGACTTACTCTAGTTAAGATTATATTTTATTCTTTAATTACTATCTAAGTACTAGAAAGTTATTCTAACTAGTTATCCTACTACTAATTTATATATACTTAAAGGTATACTTTTACTATAAAGTTTATTCTTTTAGTAGTACTATCTATCTAGGGATAGTTACTTATAGATACTTAGTATTAGATTCCTAGCTAATTATATAGTACCTTCTAAAGATTACTTAGAAACTACTTACTTTAGTTAGTTATAATTATATTAGAAAGCTAGTAATAAGCTACTACTTTTTTAATAAAGGTATCTACTACTATTATAGTTTCTAGGTTAGGTAGTAAGATTAGAACTATATCTTTACTTAATTAGTTAGTAACTACTATTAAGTATTAGAACCTATAGCTTAAAAATAGATCTATAATAAAGTCTATTAAGATTTTCTTCTAAATCTACTTAAGAATTAGTAGTAGTTAGAAAAGTTCTTATTTAAGTTCCTATTAGGGTTTTATTTAGCTATAAGTATTATAGTTCTAAATATACTATTAAATACTTTAAAATATATCTAGCTAAAAGTAGTCTCTTACTAGTATAGTATAGGTTCCTTTTCTACTAAGGTAGCCTATAGCTTTAAAGGTATAATATTTCTTAATAATTTTTATCTATAGTAGGAGTTCTTTTAGTACCTATTTTTTTTTTTCTATATTAACTTCCCTCTATAGATAGTATATTTAAAGATAGAAACCTTAAGTTCTATACTTAGTAGAAACTATTTCTACCCTAAGGCTATAAATAACTAGACTTCCTAGTATTATTTATTACTTTTTACTTCTTATTTTTAGAGTTTATTAAGTAGTATAGCTTTATTTTCTTATCCTTTACTAGTAGTAGCTATAAATACTATTATAGCTTTAGTTTTATTAGGGTTAGTTATTATTATCTTAGAAAAGGTAAAGGGATATAAGAGTTAGAATTCCCTACTTTTAACTTAGTTATTATAATTATCTTATAAAGTATTTTATTCTTAGTAGGAAAGGGCGTCTACTTTTCTATTAGCTTTACTAGGTTAATACCTAAACTCTATATTAAACTAGCTTAATAAGCTTACCTATTAAATATATTACTTTAATAATAACCTAGCCTTATAAAAGTATTCTAAGTTTTTATAGTTAGTAATAATAGTAAATTTTTATAGTAGTTTAAAGTAAACGCCCTATTTTATTAAATATTTAATAATAGCTAATAGTTTCTTATTATAGATAGTATAGTTTACCTCTACTTAGGTATTTTTTACTAAAAAGTAGGTAACTACTCTTAGTTTTCTATCTTTTCCTATCTATAAGAGGATACCTCCTATTATCTATACTAAGGTATCTACTTCTAGTACTATTTCTAAAGATTTATTAAAGTTTATTAGTAATAGTTCTATAATAAAGGCTTCTTTTAAGGTTTTAAAAAAATATTACTTTTTTTTCCCCCTACTTAAAGAGTACTTTTTTTCTAGTTAACTTAGTTAATAGTACTATAATTTTAGAGAATTAGTTAATAAACTACTAATAGAAGTTAGTAAAACTAATAAAGCTCTAGACTTCTTTAGTACTATAAGAGGCTTCCTATTTATAGATAGCTTTAACTTTTTTTAGATTTATCTTTATACTATAGCTAGCCTAGATTATAAATCCTAAATATTTAGTTTCTTTAATACTAAATTTACTTTTTCCTATATCTAGGTATAAGCTAGTAGTACCTAACTTCTAGATAATCTTAATAACCTTTTTCTTATATTCTTTTTTAGATTTATTAGTATATATTAATATATTATTAATATATATAAAGTATATATTATTTAGGTTATACTATAGAACCTAGTTAATATATCTCTAGAAGGTACTTAGGGTATTTACTAGACTAAATAGTATAATTATTTACTTATATAGCCTAAACCTTATATAAAAGGTAGTTTTCTATTTATCTCCCTTAGTAATATAGATATAATAGAATACTTAGATAATATTAACTTTAGTAAACTACTTAGCCTTTAATACTTAGACTAGAGTTTCTTTAATTAATAGGAGTAGGTATCTATTCTTTTTTATTATAGTATTAAGGGCTTAATAATCTATATAGAATTAGAGACCTCTTTTAGGTTTCTTAGTAAAGAGTACTAGGGTAGCTATACTTAATTTACTTATATAGATAAAACTATAATCTAGGTAGGATATAAGTTCTTTATATAGGACTAGGAGTTCCTTCTTTAATATATTATAGAAAAAGCCCTAAGAAATTTTAGTAGGTTTACTATTCTTTTTAACTACTTTAATTATATAGTCTATTAATTTTCCTCTATAAGGTAGTAGTTTATTAGCTTCTTCTTATAGAAATATTTTCTATTCTAACTATAGGTAGTTTAGTAGTATCTTTTTTAGATTAATCTTTTATTTTATAAATAAGGCTTTCTAAATATTAGCTATACTAGCTATAAAATATAAGCTCTCTTTATCCTAGTTTTTCCTAGTAGTCTAAGAATAGAAGACTTATAATAATATTCCTTTTATAGTAGGGTT
>JAMXIJ010000053.1:0-104723 GCA_025742365.1 Coniothyrium glycines | reverse complement strand
CCCTAACCCTAACCCTAACCCTAACCCTAACCCTAACCCTAACCCTAACCCTAACCCTAACCCTAACCCTAACCCTAACCCTAACCCTAACCCTAACCCTAACCCTAACCCTAACCCTAACCCTAACCCTCGGCTAATCTCGCCCTGGGTTTTGATGTTCCTACCTGGCCAGTGCTCAACGGAGTTGCTTCCGACCCCCTGGAAAGTCATTTCCTGGAATCGAACGTTATTTCCGAGAAAGTCGTTTTCTGGCCTCGAACGTTATTTCCAAGAAAGTCGTTTCCTGGAATCAAACGTCGTTTCCAAGAAAGTCGTTTCCTGGAATCGAACGTTATTTCCGAGAACGTCGTTTCCTAGAAAGTCGTTTCCTGGAATCGAACGTCGTTTCCGAGAACGTCGTTTCCTGGAAAGTCGTTTCCTGGAATCGAACGTCGTTTCTGAGAATGTTGTTTCCTGGAAAGTTGTTTCCTGGAATTGAACGTCGTTTCTAAGAACGTTGTTTCCTAGAAAGTCGTTTCCTGGAATCGAACGTCGTTTCCTGGAAAGTCGTTTCCTAGCCTCGAACGAACGTATAGTCCTCTTTAAAGTTGTTTCCTACTAGGAAATAAGTTTTCTATATAATCTAGTAAGTTTTTTTTAGAACCTATTAATTTTTCTTAAGTAAAGGATTAAATTTAAATATAAGAAGGTAAGACTCTAAAGGTAATAGCCTAGTAGAATAAAGATAAATTTAATAACTTTCTAAGTAACTATTTTTTTAGAGATATATATAGTTTCTAGAGTTTCTATTACTTTAGTAGCTTAGAGAATCCTATACTTTAGTATTATATAGCTTAGATACTATCTAACTCTATCTAGCTAGAGGGTCTATTTTTCTAAAGGTAGAACTTTCTAAGCTAAGAATTCTATTTTAGGTATAGCCTATTATATACTACCTTAAAAAAAAGTAAAATAGTTAGTAATAGTATAAAATAAGATATAGCTAGAACTAGTAATAAAAAATAGTAGAGGCTTTTAAGTAAAGAAATTTGCTATATTTATTCTCCTAAGTATATATAAGTTAGATAGTATTTATAAACCTAAAAGAGAACTAGGTAGTACTCTAATTTAATATTTATTATTATTATAATAACTATAGTAATTTTAAGATTTTATTAAAAAAAACTATATAAATATTATTACTAGATTTTAGTATAAGAAAAAAAAACTTATAGCTTAATTTTAAATTGTTTTGCTTGCTTGTTACTTAAGAACTAGGACTATATGCAGTCCGAATGCCGAACACCTAAGCGAGCCATGGAACGTCGGTACCGGTACGGGTTCGGCTACTCCAAGTCCTTGGCAACCACGGAGGCTCAACAAGCACAACTTCGTTCCGTGGGAACTCATTTTCCATTGCGCGCTTAATGCTTCAATGGATCAGCTTATCTAATAGTCACTATAGAGTAATTAATAACTAAATCCTATTGCAACTTGGACTTCCGTGTTAGAGTGCACAAAGTTTTGTGTCAATCCTTTGGAACCTTTCAATCCTAATCATGTCTCCAGCAAGCTTCCGCGATTATCTTCCTAAGCCGAGTAAGTTAGGTACCAAAGCGTCTCGACATTTCTCGCTCTTAACAGTATGTGTAGATGATGTACCTTTAGCAAGTGTAAGAAGAGACAACGTGCATCAATTCTCACGGGAAAGTCTTCAGGAGCCAAGTGTAAAAGACTTATTCAGCGAGTGGGCCGATAGTCTCAATACCCCATTTCGAGGCGTGACGTCAGATGGCCAAAAGATAGAAGGGCTCTATAAAATTGAGGATCAGGGTGCACCAACGGAAGCTGCAGTTATAGCCGCCAATCGCATCATCGACGTGTTGACTCCGGATGAGAAACTTCTGGCGCTTCACGACATAGATTCAGAAGACTGGTACGTGGTAATTTAGGTAGCTGGTTGACGCTTTGACTGATTTGGTGGCAGGCGAAAATGGACCAATACCGAAATCATCCTTTTCGACGAAGCGTTACGCTTAGAAGAGATCTCTCCAAACAAGATTGATTTGGTCTGGAAGTTGGTCGAGGCCTCACTAAGTGCAGAAGGCTTCGCCAGAGTCAAGAATGTGACCAAGATCAACGGCTTTTTAGGCAAGCTTGCAAAATCGGAAGTAATTGTCAACGAAAATAGCTATGGGTACGTGTACATATGCCCTTATCTCGCACCTTTCTAAGGGCTTTCCAAGACAGGCTCTAATAATTGGGGTGTTCCAGGTTCATGGTTTTCGGGCAGCCATCCTTGAGAACTCCGTGGGGTTTTTCTTTGACCGGTCACCATTTGTGCTTGAATGTGTTTTTCGTTGGGAGACAGATGGTCATTGCACCAGCTTTTGTCGGCGCAGAGCCCAACGTGAGTGTACCTCCTGGTGACGAAAAATTACGATTCTTCATCGTACGTGCTGACGAACCAAATTTCTAGCTTATTGACGAAGGACCAGATGAAGGTGTTCAACTCTTTCGAGCTGAAACTGCTTCTGCCCTTGGTTTTATTGAATCCTTGTCAGCTGAACAACTGAAACAGGTGCGGCAGGATATTCTATTTCATCAGCCAGATGTGCCAGATTGGAACATCGTCGATCAGCGTCACCGTGGAGGTGCTGGCCGCGACAATAGAGTCATTCCCTACGAGGGCTTGGTTGCCTCATCGTTGAGTACGAAGCAGCAAAGTCTACTCGTCGACCTCTTGAAGTCGTTCCAGCTACTACCAGAAGAGCCTCTTGAGCATTACTTGAAACTTGTTCGCAAACATCTCGATCAGACCTACATCACTTGGATCGGCAGCATCGAGAGAGATGAACCCTTTTACCTGAGGGTGCAAAGTCCGGTCGTTCTGATCGAGATGGATCATCATACCGGCATCTATCTTTCCAACAAAGACATACCTCGAAATTTTCACGCACATACTATTCAAAGACAGCCAAACGGAAATGATTACGCTCGCGAGCTGATCACGAATTGGTACAAGTCACAGCCCCAGCTGCCGGTGTCAGGATCTATGAAGTACATCCGGCCCGTCAATGATGCGCGGGCATTTGATACTGGCTTTCCAAAGTACCGTGCGCAAATACTGTCTTCCCTTGAAAGCGCCTTATTTATATCCAGTGTCATTGACGAAGGGGGTTGCGGGCCTGGACTGCACTATCATCATAGTGATCAATTTTACTTCCTCGTGAAAGGAACAATGACAGTCCGACTTGGCGATGAGGAGTACTTCGTACCAACTGGAAGCCTTGTTTTCATCCCTGCTGGTCTACCCCACTGCAACTGGAACGATGGGCCTGGTGCTGAAACACATCTCGAAATGATTATACCTGCGCCAGATAGAATCAAGCAGATTGCCTATATGATCGACAACGCAAGTGACGTACCGAAGGAATGGAGAACGTCGAAGAAGGGATACGTCAGGAGCGTCAAACGGGAGTCGCTAAAAGAGCCGCTTCCGGGCTTCCGGCTTTTGCCGTTGGCAGATCCTTCTACCGGATCAGATGATGCACAGGTAATGTACGCGGAGGTAGCTCCAGGGGGTGGAGGTCCTTCAACACACATACATGAGTTCGATCAGTACTATTTCGTTTTAGAAGGAGAGATGACAGTTGAGGTGGCACTACAAAAGCACATCGTTACACCCAACAGGCTTGTCATACTCCCTGCTGGTGTTCCCCATAGGCAGTACAATGCGGGAAAAACAACCGAAAAGCATGTTACGATCAATACTCCAACTCCTCAGGATGGTCGTTCTTGGGATTACGGTGTCCATTTTGAGGTGAATGGTGATAATCACTTCGGTAACCTTAGAGCGGCGAGCACAGCGGTCGACGCCCAGCCAGCCAATGGCAAAGCAGCAAATGGTCAATAGAAATATATGTGCTAGATACAGCCCGAACGCGTAGTACTATATACTTTATTATCTCTTGTTCTTAACTCTGTAATCCCCACTTAAATCTCTTCTTTTATATCATGAACCTTTCTCCTTCTTTAAGCTTTAGAAATATTTTACTTTTCAGGGTCAATATGTTCCTTGAAAGTGGAGCATATTTTTTGGGGAATTTGTGTTTTATAATCGAAATTGCGGTACTGCACCAAAAATACTCGTTTAGAACCTGTTCTTGCTTCTAGGCTATGTTCTTCTTAGTGGTGGTAGTCTCCGTGCCTATTAATTCTCATAGCCCAAGGACGAAACATATTCGATGGTCTCTTCTACTGAGTTGCATTATGTTCATCCTTGGCTTTGCGCAATTGATGTCAATAGATACAATTTCACTCGGCGGGCATCATGGGTATACGCTACTATTGACGAAGGTGACAAAGGTGCTTTGGTTACTGATCTTATGGTTTTGGCTCAACTAACCACTGCACCAAGAACAATCGCTGTTGCCTTAGGTCCCCCAGCTACAGCAAGAACTCCGGGTTCTACTGTTGTATATGATTTCAACATCTCGATATTCATAATGACCTTAAGCAAGGGTCGCAGGTTAAAAGGTTGCTGCGGCGGTCATTACACCGGGTCTTCCAACGACTAGTTTGCCATAGCTAATGTCTGCTATCACGTCAGCGAATATAAGTTTGTGTACAGCTACTGGACTAAGTCCTTCAAGTTTTACAAGCTGCAGGTACAACTGTCCCTAGAGCAGATCAAGTAGCATTTCGCAACCCCGGGATTGAACGGCCTCTTCCACCGCAGATGGACTAGCAGGTGATTATATTAAGCACGTGAGTCATTTAGTAAAAGGCTTCAACTTAAAAATTCATAGTAACGGTGTGCATGAAGGACTTTATGTTTGAGCCAATCTCCGCAGTCAACACTACGGTTAAGGAACATTGAAATACAAATCGATAGGTCTGTAATATGAATTACTTATATGTAGTATATACGGTACTATAGAAAGAAGCAAGAACAAGGGCCTAGTGACATATAGTTTCACTTTTTAGGTGCCTTGGTCTAGTATGTGCGGTAATTGTTGAGGTTGCCGTTTCGAACAAGTGCATCACTTATGAGTAGCCCATCAAGACCGCCTGTTGCCGCTCTAACCTTCACTGTCGCTTGGGCCATAGCACGATGATGATGCGGGAGAAGTTCTGACGGAATGCTGTACATAGCGGGTTGCACGAGCCCAACGAGAGTGAATGAATCGAAACGGCAACGATGGTGTTCATATCTTGTGCCCTGGCGATGATATTGGGCCCAACAATGCCAATAAACGAAAGTGAAAATTGTGTTCACGTTCTTCCCAAGCAATTGACGCATTTAGCCATGTCATCCCGCTTTCCGTAAGGATAGACCATTCTGGTCTCCAAATCGGATGGCCTTGAGCTGGGCAATGGAGCCTAACCCTTCGACGCCAATGGTCAGCGCAGATAGAAGGAAGGCAATCGCTTTGTCACGGATTCAACATATATCAAGATCAACATTAATGACTACTCACGATAACCGTGCCGATCGTTCTCACTCTAATACGGTATCGTTGACTGCAGCTGGTCCAGCGAAGACATCGTAAAAGTTTTCGATTGCCTCCGCTGTCCTATCCTTCAGAGGTCCTGTCGCGGTGGAGTTTTGTCTCTGTCGTACTCTGAACAATTAATATAAATCCTAGGTTTTGCTTAAGTGAAGCAGACTCGAATTGCGTAATGAAAATGCGGACAGGAATGCGATATGAATGTTTGGCTACCTGCAATCGAATTGGAGAATAGTCAATAGGACGAGCTACTAAGCCCAACTTTCCAGAAACCCGCAGTAGCTTACGATCTGGGAGCGGAGTAGCTAGACCGCTGGCGAATCCCTGTTATGCTTGTGCTGTCGATTTTAAGCCCATGCCCATCCTTCAGTAACGATCCGTGGTTAGCTCCCGCAGCTTGGTTTGTCAGGCTAACCTCGGCTGTCATGTCCAGCATTCACTCCGGCTCTTAAACCCATAAGCGATCCCCGGATGGATCTCACCCGTCCGATGCATCATGTAACTAAGTATCGTCGTTTTTCCACGGACGTCGAGTTCTCCGCAGAGACCAGTCGCGCCAAGATCGAAACCTTCTTTATGTTCCGAGGGTTGTACACTTCCGAGTCAGCACTTACATATATGTATAAGCTCTTATGAGCGTTCACCCGGTCATCAATCAACGAGCAAGATTATTATCATCTCTTTTCTACATCTATTTTCGGCATCTTTACACAGAAATTTACCACCTCCAGATTTCAGCATGGCGCAATTCAAGCTTTATCCATTCAAGCATGTTGCCGAAACGGCTTTGCAGGCCAAAGTGTTTTTTAGATCGGGTGCATCAACCGTGAAAAAGCCAATTGGTGCGCAATTCTTCTGGCTGTTTCATCCTTATGTGCCAAAGCTGATCCAAACCTTTCAAGCCATCTACTATCATGGCGGCAGCTTCGTTGTTGGAAGCAAAGACATGCTTGCACCACACTACGTAGAGAAGCTGCTAGACCTTGGCTTCGGTGCGGTAGTGTCTCCAGATTACCGCCTTACGCCGACGATTTCAGTTTATGAGGGTCCTGTAACCGACTCTCTCGATGCATACAATTGGGCAAGCAATGAGCTCCCAAAACTGCTGAGCTCGGATTCCAGCATTGAAGTCGATGGTGATCGCATTGTCAGCTTCGGCCATTCTTGTGGAGGCACTCTCGCACTGCTGACTGTTAGTGCCTGTTGTACAAAACAATGTATGTGTAATTTGTTAACTTTCATAGGCCAACGCGGCAAAGCCACCACGGGCAATTCTCGATCTCTTCGGTATGAAGTACTTAAAAGATGAGAGTTACCACACACCTGCGCCGTTACCTGTTCCAACACCCGACAAGGCGCTCATCGATCAGGTCTTCCAACAAGTTCCACCCCCAATAGCGGCACCACCTCCCTTCGGACCAAATGGCATGGATGCGTCTACGCCCAGGAATGCCTTTTTTGTAAGCGGCATGAAAGCAGGAACTTTGCTCAGTAGTGCTGTACAAGACGGCAACTACGATCGGGTTGACCCTACAACATTATTCTCAAGCTCCTTCCCACCAACTTACTTTGCCAACGGCACAGCGGACACGTTAGTCAGTGTGAAGCTTACCGAGAAGGCACATGAGGAACTCAAAGCACAAGGAGTCGAGTCTGTTCTGGAGATCCTGGAAGGGGCTAACCACGGGTTTGATGTGGGCAAAGGGCCTGGTACTAAAGAGGTAGATACAGTTTTCAAAGGACTTGAATTCTTACGGGCTCATGTCTAGACTGAAGATAAAATTTCGGCTTTATACAGACATGATATATCATCTGAACAGAGGCAGCCCGAAGAATAGTTTCGCTTTCATCTTCTCAGAGTTGTCGTAATCATAAATGGATCAATCAAGAAGCATCATAATTGCGTACGAGTGATTCGCATCGTAGCCAGATAGTTAATTGAGCCCTTGTGACGAAGATCTGTTGGTGTACTAAGACCGAAACCTGGCTAAGAGCGAGGCTCAAGTCAGATGGTCTAGAGTTAAACGTTAAATTCTTCCTTTACCTATTGCTCCCGAAGAACGTAAAAGAGAAAGAGGCTACGCAACCAATAAGAGTAAATCACCTTTGGGGCGTGTAAAAATCTGTGCTCAAGAGCATCATGGAGGCATTCTCCTCATTCCAATTGTAACTTGCTCTGCTGACTCGACCATATTCTCGATGAGCTTGGTCAGAGAAGACGCCAAGAGGTTGCCAGTCGTGATGCAATCGAGATGCAGTTTCATAACTCTCAGATATTCAACGTTTGTCCGGGCCGACATCCTGCTTGGGTTTCGTAAGATGTCCCGAAAAACAATAGCCATTGCTGACAGGAGGTGGTCGGTCCGAGACCTAGAACAGTACTGATAAGCGGGAGCAAGATCTACAACAGTCAATAGATGAATGACATACCTGAAGGATCGTGATCTAGTTCTGCTGTCCGTCATGCTAGAAGCATATCATGTTAGCAAAGGCATTCAAGGTGACATGGTTTGGCAGGTTGACTGACGTGTTTAGTGTGCGCGCCAGTGCCAAACATGCATTCAAGCATATGCTATCGCTTGCTCTAAACCGTGGAATCTCTTTGATTTGGTCTTGAGGTCGTCGCGTGATCAAGCCCCAGTGGATGCTCTGCAGCAAGTTGAAGTAGTCTAGGTGTAATATGTATATCTCAATATGTGCATCATTCTCGAGCTCCACTTGCTGATCTGGCCGAAGTTCGATAGGAAGAACGTTCAGCCATTTCATAAGCTCCAGATCTGCTGCTTCGAGGCGACGAATCCGTTCCTCCGATGTCAGTACAGAAGCAAAGCATTCATTAAGATTCTGCTGTATTTGAGCTAGAGAAACTCTCCAGACTATGATCTCAGAGAGAGGCCAATGCAATTCGGGCGACTGCAAAAGGTCTCTCTTATTCGAGAAAAGATCGGTGTCACATTCGGAGACATGCAAAGCAGGTGGCTTGCCTTGGCTTAGTGAAAGATGGCTAGACTAATTAAAACTTTGCTCGGGTGTGTTGCAGGGCCTATACTAACGCGTCTAGGATGAAGACAGCAGCCCACAAGCGAGATCGTCGCTTTAGCAGTTCGCGGTCAAGCTTGAGATCCTGTGGTGGCAGAAGGTGCAGACCCATGGACTGTGCAACGCGGACTGCAAGGCCACAGGTTACCCACGCGACGCCCCACTTGCTCCAATGAATGTTGTAAAGCACCTGCCAGAGGTGTTAAATTAGCCGCTGTCGGATGCTCCATTCGCTCAACCACCTACATGAAGAAGAAGTACCTGTACCGATGCAAGGCTAGGAGTGGCAACTGCGTGCGCAAACAACTTCCAGGCAAGATCATACAAGACTTGAAAGTCCGAAACATTTGTTGTACTTGTTGATCTTCTTGAGCATGCACCAAGAGCTGTGACAAGGTAAAGTATGGTCCGATCCAAGGGTGGAAGACCTTGAGGGCCATGGGACATGTAACGATGGAGAATGGCGTCCATCTCGTTCTGACTAATGATCGGATACGATGCATAGTAGTCCTCAAAGAAGACTAAGATCTTAGTTAGGTCTTGATGTACGGAGACATGTGTCTTACCTTTGATATAATGACCAGCAAGTGTTGAAGAAGGTACTTGCTGGGCCATCCCATCGTTTTCGTTGTCTTCGGAAGTCTCTATTATAGTAATCTCATCACACAAAGGTCCAGAATCTTTGATAAAATTCAAGGCCTCATGGTCAAGAAGGCAATGATGCGTCTCGCGTGCCTCGCGAACGCAACGTGCAAAAATGGCTGCCGTGGAGGTAAGACCTTTTCGGATTAGCGAATCAAAGGCAGAGGAGCTCGCTATGCTTACCGAGGAAATGGCTATTTCCACCAGTCTTTCTATTGAAGATGCCGGAAGACATGGCGCCCACACCGCCAGATGGCTCCGTACTGAAATTATCAGCCCCGAAAATCTCACCATTACCACCAACAGTGCTCTGATTGTTGAGGACACCGGGACAAAACGCGCTGCCGGGATTTGTAGATTGCAAGGTAGCAGTTGGAGATGGTAGAGTGAGGAGCTGTTCCGCAGCAGCATTCTCGCTGGGTAGGTTTGAATTTTCAAACAAATAATCATAGTCCCAGAACTGCGGTGAAAGATCAATACCGACATCCAAAAGCACATTTTCGAAGGCAGAAAGATATGTTGTGTCTGTATTCAGGCTCTTCATGGCACTCGGCATCTGTTCGCTCAGCAGCACGGCGTTTGAGGTCGGGCAACTTGGGTCAGCTGCATCTACATGAAGTAATCGACGCTGAGCGGGGCTCTGAACTGATATCGACTCCTCTCCACCTGGCTCTCCTGTACCAACAGTTTTTGCAACATGACCAGTAGGTGCCCGCTGCGGTTCCGGAATTGTGGTATCTGAAACTGCCACTTGATCTACTGCCGTTCTATTTGTCGTTCGCCCGCGTGCCTTCGGGCCACGATTTGCAGTCCAGACACATTTGGATCCGTACAGTTGGCAATTCATGCATGGTCGTTTTTCCGCGGTGCATTTCAGCTGGAGAAGTTCCTTTAGCGTCTGTAGGTCATCACGTGATGTTCCTTACATACTCGCTTTGTACGACAGTAATCACACGCTCGACGGACCCGCTTCGGTGGTCCCGGCGGTCGTTGTTCATAGCTAGCCAGGCCAGCAGGTGTAATCTCGCCATCGTCGTTGCCAGTTGCTGCTGCAGTCAGGTTCACCAGCGACATGTGGTACAGTTCAATGAGAGGACACTAGAGGTACTCCGGGGAAAAAGTGGCGATTCAGCAACTCGATGAAACGTGGCACGGAAAGTTAGGTGCTTTTTACATTTGACCATTCCAATTCGGAACCCCCACTTCGATTCGGCAACCGCGGACGGAATTTCGTCCTTTGAGCTTGGCAACGGACAGACTCGGCCCGACGTCGCTTCTATTGTAGGGTAGGCTATGTATTTTCCCTTACGTATTTAGCGGATCTACAACACTAGTATGGTTATTAATATATAGCTAAGAATAAGATAGTACGCCTATAGTATAGTAAGCTTTATAGAAGAACCTTTTTAGCTACTTCTTATAGGCTAATTATCTATATAGTAGTAACTCCTTCTAGTAATAAGATAGATATTATTTTAATAATCTAGTATTAATATAATAAGTAAAAGAATAGTTAGCTTTTATAATAATATTAGAATAGACTAGAGATTATTCTTTTAATTCTTTTTTTTATAGTTAAATAAATATATATATATATATTTAAGTAAAACTTTAAGGAAATAGAATACTAAATTATAATAATATATATATTATATAGAAAAGTAGAATTAATAACTTTAGTCTTAAAGTATATTATATAATATATAAGACTCTAAATAGGCGTTAACTAGCTTATGTATAAAAGAAGATTTTAGTTAGACTTAGATCCTAGCCTTCTAACTTATATAAAAATCCTCTCTTTCTTTCCTACTTTCTAACTATAACCTATAGTACTAATTTAACTTTTGTAGAACAGAACATTGTCTTACATAGCGAATGTAGAGCTGTATGCTGAATATTTCTATGCTTTCTTTCCACATTGAGCATGCACTGATAGTATTCTCAAGGGGTTTCTAGGTACGGCTCGAAAGGCACCCCAGAAAGGTCGGCTTTGATGAACATGGCCAAAAAGCGGGAGTAAAGTCTAGCCATGGCAAGCTCCCCGGTGGCATACCAGATATTAGGATCTGGAGTGAGTCAGCCACTAGGTCCACATCTTGAAATAGGTCACAAAAGTGTTCTCAACACTCACGTTTCTGTCTCCGAAAAAATCCTGGAATCTCGCCTTCTTGGTCCCATTTTGGGTAGTCCTCAAGTTGAGCACCGATTTCAGGCCCGACAATCTTGGTAGCGGTTTTACGGATATTCGATTGAAAGCCCGTGGCCCAAACAATCACGTCGGCATCCAAAGAGGTGCCGTCGGTAAACCGCAGCCCTGTCGGTGTGTAACATTCGATTTCGCCGCTTTTGACTGTGATCTCACCGTCGATAATCTTCTGACAACATCCTACATCTAGGTAGTGTCCTCCCGATCGTGCGCGAATCTCCCCCATAAAGTTTTTGGGTATTTTGACTTTAAATCCTCTCTTTTCCAGGGCTTGAAACATCTCCGGATGCTGTGTCGTGTACTTTGCATATGCCAGCCTTGGCAATGTATCGTAGACGCGTAATGGCAGAGCCCATTGATTCTGATCAGATTCGTATAGATTGGCATCGCTGTTATACTCCCTATCATGGTTATGTGCAATGAACGGCCATGGTAGAACAATAGTCGGGCTTCTCTGGACCATGGTAATAGAGCTCAGTCCTTCCTCAACCATGTCCTCGGCTACATCATGCGCTGGCACAAGTTTAGTTCTAAGTACGGATTATTGTAGACTTATACGTACCTGTGTTCGCGGTGCCTACTACTACACCCCGGAGACCTTTCCAGGGCTTTGGCGATTTGTAATCAACGGAGTGGACAACTACGCCCTTGAAGAGGTCGCGGCCGGGATACTGGGGGAAATTTGGCACCTGATCGGCGCCAACAGCAAAGATCAGATGGCGACCATTAATCGTATATCTACTGCCATTATGGTCGGCCCCCACAGTCCACATATTTTGAGCGGCGTCCCAGGTTGCTGAATCAACATTGGTGGAAGTGCGGATGTCAAGTGCGTAGTCTTTGACGTACTTTCGAAATCCACGAGCTAGATCTGCAGCACCCAGAAAGTATGGGTAGCTTTCATCGTTGAAGGTGTTTCCAAATGGCATGTTGGCATACCATTTGCTCAAGTGCAATTTGGCGGAATCGTACCTATGTGTCCAGTTATCACCTATCTCAGCATACTTTTCGAGTGCCACCGCCTTGAGCCCAAGCGCCTTCAAACGGCCAAGCATGCAAAGCCCATTCTGGCCGGCGCCGACTACTACAACATCGACTGTCTCCCTTTGCGCACCACTGGCCGTTTCTCCATTTGTTGACACAAAATTCGTGCTCGGTTGCGCAACAATATCGAGCTTGTCGGGATTGCCAAGGATGTCAGCTTCCTCCAGCAGGGTATTCAGTATCCAGAATTTCCATTCAGCCTCGCTGTCACCAGGCAAAAGGATTACTGTGCCTGTAGATCTAGCTATAAGATCGGAGGTTGTTTCGAAGCTGAAGCGCGCAGTGAGCAAAGCGCTTGGGCCAAGCTGCAACCCTTTAGCACTTCCTGCAATAAGCTTGAAGTTTGTCGGGCTTCTCTTCTGGAATAGCGTCTGCCACGCTGCAATAACATGGCTGCGCTGATTGAAGGTCCTAATATTGTTTGTGAATGCCAGAAGGTCGCGCCATGAAACGTCCTCATGTAAATCCTCGGCGCTCAATGTATTGAGCTTGTCAACGTAGGACTGCGCTACCAGATTTGCGTCGAAGTTTTCTGGCAGCCTTCCCTTTGGCAATTCTGGTGCCAGCATTTCTGCTCCCTCGTTTTTTGATGCCGCGACAGTCGCCGTCATTATGTGATTGTAATCGTGAGACGTGTAGTGGAGAAGCCCCCTGAATGAATACGTAAATACGATGAAGCAGGCACGGCTTGGACTGCATTTTATTCTAGAGTCAAACACGAAATAATAGAGCTAGCAGATCCGGCTATCCGTGAATCCGGCCGTTGCTAATCATCGACCTACGCGCAATACAATCGTAGGAACGCAGGTATGATCAGGCATGGGCCGGATGCAGCTACAGGGACTCCGGGGAACTAACTTAGATTATTGTCCCTCCAATACCGATCCTCCGAGTCCATACTCCATGGAACTCTAATCTTAGTATTAGTATAGTACTTACTAGAGTCTTAAAAAGGCTTACTTCTACCGTAGGCTACTAAGCTAAATAGACCTTAATAATAAAGAGTTAAAATTCCTAGTAGATAATAAGTTTTTCTAATTTTCTATACTAACTATAATTATATAGAGGATATATATTTAATATCGATTAGATTATACTACTAAGTATATTTAACGTACTATATACTAAATATAAAGAAATATATTTATTTATAAGGATACTATTAAAGAATATAGCTATCTATTATTTTAGTATTAGAATTCTAAAAAAAAAAGAATATAGTCTATAGTTTCTTTAAAAACCTTTTCTTATTATATTATAGATAAGGTAGAATAATTATATTAGAAGTAATAAATATATTATTACTTATACTAGGGTAGTTATTATAATTAAAAAGTAAGCTTAGAAGCCTAAGGCCTTAGATATATATATATTTAATTAAATTAATTCTTATATCTATTCTTTTAAAAGTTATAGTAAAATAATAAAAAGCTTAAAGAAAATAGATACTTAAGTTAAATTTATAAGAGTATTAAGTAGTTATATTAGAAATAACTAGTATAATATATAATAGAATATTAAAACTAACTATATACTAAGAATATTATTTTAAGTAGTAGTTTCTATAAAATAGTCCTAATAGAATAGTTCTAATTCTAAATTTAATATAGAAAGTAGTACTAACTATATATATATATATATATACTTTTTATATTCGAAGAAAGATAGAAATTATATTATATATATTATAAATTAGTTAAGAATAACATTATAAGAAAGAGAAATATAATAGAGGTAGTTTAAAAATACCTAAGAAAACTAAAATAATAGTTAAGTATATAGGGTAATAAATATCTATATTTTATCTTAAAATAGCTTACTATATATACAAAAACTTATATAATCTAATACTTACTATCTTTCTAGTACTAGTATAAATATTCTTTAAATAATATTATCTAAATAACTACCTTAAAATATACTAAAGTAAGCGTATTTCTAACTTAGTAACTTAGTCTAGCTTAGTTTATTTCTTTTAATTCTTAATAACCTTTTAATTTTATAGCTATTTAATATATAACTTCGAATACTTACTTTACTAGTTTTTATATATTTTATATAACAAGTAATATAACTTATTAATTAGTTAGTAAGCTAAATCTACTTTATATTATTATTTAATTACTAAGATTTTTACTAAACAAATTTATATTAGCCTAATTTAAATAGAAAGACATTTAGGATTTTAGTTTTAAAAAAGAATTATAAGTTCTTGTATTCCTATCTTAAATCTTACTTTATCTTAATAAAATTATTCTCTAGCTAAAACCTTAATATTTCTTTTATAGAATTTTAAAAAACTTACTTTACCTACTAGTTTAGGTTTTAAGACTAGTCTTTATAAGAATCTTACTATTTTTACTACTTAATAATACTATAATAATAGTATATACCTATTTATACTTAGTAAATATATAGTTATATAAGACTTAGAAAAAGAAAAATCTTTTAAAATAAGACTTTCTAGTTCTATAGATAATTTTATCTATATAACTATAGCTTATATTAAAAGACTTTAAGCTTTTCCTAGAATTAGATATTAGTTCTAAAAGTTTAGAATTTTAAAATAGTAGGATAAATAATTATAAATAAGTAGTAGGCTATCTAAGTAGTCTAGCTAGGAAGTAAGACTAGCTAAGGCTATATATACAGATAGTATAAATTAAATTAATAAAGAATATAAGTATTAATTCTAGAAAAAAGAAAAGAAATAGAAGGGTATAGTAAATTATAGCTACTATTAGTATATAGTAACAAAATAAATAGATATAGTAAATATTATTTTCTTTCTATAGTATTTTTTAATATATTATATTCTTATCTACTTATTTATATATTAGATTTACCTTTCTATTTTTATAAAAACTACTTTCCCTAGTATATATACCTTTAGTACTAGTATAATAGTAGTAGCTATAATACTAAAATTAAAAGATAGTAGTTTAGGTATATTTCTTTTCTAACTTAATTTTACTTTATAAAATATACTATTAATAGTATTCGAGTATTATATAATACTTAGGGTAACCTAATACTTTTACTACTAAACTACTAGATCTTAGGAATATCTTTTCTTAATCTAGAAATTATCTTAAAAGAATAGTAAAAAAATAGTTCTATATCTCTAGACTATTAAATAATATATTAAGAGACCTTATAGTAATTTAGTATAGATTTAAGTTTTATATAGTACTAATTTAATACTCTATAGAATAGATAAAGTATATAATAGTTAAAAAACCTTATTACCTTTTATTATAGCTTAATATTTTTATAAATCTTAATCTTATAAGTAATTTTTAAAAAATATATATACTTATAAATAGACTTTACTATTTATACTAAAATATTTAAAAGTATATCTAGTCTTAAAAGTATATAATAACTATAAGACCTAAATTAATATATTATTATCTAAGTATAGAGTATATAAAAAAACCCTAAGAAAAGAAAAGAAATAAGAAAGAATAGAAAAGTAAGGCTACTATTATTATATAAAAGAAAAAAAAAAGTTTTAGTAAATATAATACTTATCTTTATTATATTTTCTGTATATATATAGATATATATATTCTAACTCTCTTTATTCCTTTAAAGATATTATATCTATATTACTTTCTATAAGCTACTTTCTTAGATACGTATAACTTTAGTACTAGTATTCTAAGCTACTTAAACTATTTAGTTCTCTATAAAATAAATTCTCTTATATACTTACTTAAAAATACTAAATCTTTATATTTTTAGTATATACTTAGAAAATATTCTACTATGTATACTACTACTTTTAGCTAATTATATAGTACTATTAATAAGTACTATATAGTATAGCCTTTCTACAAGGAACGATATTAAGGGTATTTGATAGTAAGGTTACCTGGTGATTTACTCTTCATTTGTTCTAGCAAAAGACGGTGTCCGCGGGGTCGCGGGGTTGCGGGGCCCCGGAAAACGAGGAACGGCATCGCCAAGCCAACGAGACGAGGCGAGCTGTACCGCCGTACCCATCCGCACCGTGTACCGACAAGACTCGGAGCAATACAGTCGACGTCCTAACCTCAATCGTTACATTATGTGTCACACCTGCCACAGGACTGCCGACTCATTCGCCATGCCAAGGATGTTATACAGTAGAAAGCAGTTCGTTCGACCTATGCATCAACAGGATAGCAAGCTAAGGCCAAAGCTCCATGGAGCTCAGATGAAGTGCCGATGGGCTTTCACTCCCGAGCTCCATGGAACTTTTGCGAGCCTATATATTGCCTGTGAAAGCTCTCTTGCACTGCTCTAGGTATCCCATTCCAAGTACAAAAAGTCATTCTTCACTCATCGATCTTTGTACTTATTGCTTCAACAAGCATGACCGTGACCATACGTGCGGAGAGCACGACGGGCGTGATCGATAAGGAAAAGTCCAACGACTGGGCGAAAATCAAAAGTACTCGGCATGGCCTCAGTTCAGAATGGCAACAATTCTACAAGCCCGCTGATACATGTCCCCAAGGACGTTGGGAAGGCGAGCTCGAGCGGCTCGTTGTGTATGGCACTATTCCTAAAGAGATTGACGGCACTTTTTACCGTGTCATCATTGATCCTTTTATGCCACCGCACCCTGAAAATGGCTTCGTAGAGGGAGACGGAAACGCATGTGCAATTCGCATTTCTGATGGTGTCGTCTCTATGAAAGTGAGATACGTGGACACAGAAAGACATCTTCTTGAACGTCAAGCTGGACGACGACTCTTCGGAATCTATCGCAATCCTTACACAAATGACCCTTCTACACGTTATGCAAACGATAGTACAGGAAACACAAACATCATATACTGGGCAGGTAACATCCTTGCGCTGGCTGAGCGAGGTTTGCCGTGGGCCATCGATCCTGATACGCTTGAGACCCGCGGTTACGATCCCTATGCTGGTCAACTGAGAGCGCTGACCTTCACTGCACACCCTAAAATCGATACTATAAGAAATGAACTAGTTACTTGGGGTTATGAAGCAAAAGGTCTGGGTACCACAGACATCGTTACCTATAGTGTGACAAGTGATGGTCGGGTAAAGGACGTCAATTGGTTCAATTTACCAGAAGTACGCATGATTCACGATGGCTGGATTACTGAAAATTGGCTGATCCTGTCGGCGATGCCAGTGTTCTACACTGGCGATGAGGCGCTCAAATCTGGCAAGCAGCACTGGGTTTATTCGCAGGATGAGCCACAGATAATGGTTGTGTGTCCTCGTAAACCCGATACACCTGGCCATCCGGGATGGAAGCCAGGCGAGTTCCGTCAATATCCATTCGAGAACGGCTTGATTATCCATTGTGGCTCAGCCTGGGAAGAGGATGGCAAACTACACTTGGAGAGTCCGTGGACACAATTCAATGCTTTCTACTTCTGGAACCCGCCCGACATGAAACCTCGAGAGCCGACGGGCAAGTACGTGCGATGGACAATCGATCTTGACAAGCCCACCGGTTCCCGCATAGACAACGTACAAGAGCTCTCGCCTTGGAAAGTCGAGTTCCCCGTTGTGGATGATCGTTTCAATACACAAAAACAGCAAATCACTTATCTCGTAGGGGAGAACATTTTGTTCGGTGGTCCGCCCACCGGTTACTTTGTCAATTCTCTGATCAAATTAGACCAAAAGACAGGCAAGGCGCTGATATGGGATGCTGGTGAAGGTGGTGAGGTATCTGAACCTGCCTTCATCCCCCGATCTCCCGACGCTCCGGAGGGCGATGGTTGGTTGTTGTGTGTCACAACTCGCAAAGACGCGCCGAGAGGCGAGATGATCATCCTTGATACTAACGACTTCACACAGCCTGTTGCGGTTGTACAAATGCCATTTGTCATGCCCAATCAGCTGCATGGAAACTGGGTTCCAAATCCAAATCCTGGCACGAAATTGCCAAATCTGGCCAGGCGTCTACCGCATGTTCTTGCTACAGGTCGAGGTCCTTTGAATCGCATACCATAAGGCATTCATATTTCGAGAGGGAGATGGAAAAGATGTTCTTAGCTCATGAATGTAAAGGATTCTCACTTGCATGAGATATTTCCTTGGTCGATCTCAGCTAGTTCATACAGATCTAATGAGTGATCTTGACTTGAATTTTGAGACTTAGACCTATTTGACATAGCCCCTATCGATACAACCATTGACCCAATATGACCTTCTCTAGCTTCAAATCTGCCTATGCATTCTTCACTTCAGGTACTCTAAAGCAAACTTCAGACTGCGAACATCTTAGGGGTGCCGCAGTTACACCAATATCGAGCATCAATGACCTGAAAAAGGGCATTACGACCCTCGGCCTACCGAAATGCGACCGGATGTCACTCACAGTCATCGTGAAAATGATGTACTCTAGCCTATCCTCAATCACGGCAGCAGCTCAAGTCATAGCGTCCTACACGCATCGATTACCAAACTTGAGAAAGGCTTTCCAAATTTCATGTTTGATTGAGGAAGCGCCATGGATGATGTCTACCAGAGGGCACTATGTTGACCTCTGGCAGAAGGACGACATAGTTGCCCAAGCGATTTCGTTATATCATACTGTGATTCTGGCACGTGTCGAGGACTTTTGGCAGAACAGGTCGGTGGGATTCATATTTGTAAGGGATCCAGCGCAAGCTCCACGGGGATGGAAACTTTTGCGTAGAGATGATACATCGATGCCATCAATATGTGCAAATAAACCAAGCTTATCGACATCTGAATATTATCACGGCGCGAAGAATATATATCAATCATAGGCTTACTGATATTACGCTCTAGCCATTCGCTATTGGTTCCGCAGGAAAGCCGGAGGAGACAGGGGTGTGTCATGAATAAAGATCGCTTGAGAAGACATGTGAGGTGTTGCGATAGTACCTATAGGTAAGCCAAGGCTTCTTCTGCTACTTACGTACCTCAGGACGGCTTGATTCTTCAGCTGCGCTTCTATGCTTCAAGTCTACCCAAAATTGATTTCCACGAGAAAGGCACCAGCCCACTCTAGGTGAAACTACTTTAAATCAAAAAACCCTAGCTATGTGTTTGCGTAGTGCCGTGTGTCAGTCTTCAAATCTCATGCTTTTCGACTCCTGGTTTCAGAGGGTTGTGCACGTTCTTCGGCCTAGGTATAAAGGGGAAGCCGAACATGGGTCTCATCAGCGGTAAAGACTCGAATGCATATCCATCATCACTAGGCCTTTCCTCCGATGCCTCAAAGACCCCTTATGTGAAGATGGCGGATCCCTGAACAATCAGATCCTGCATTAGGGCAGTATTGTTACCATCATAGATAGCTCTTACCCAATGGCTTGAATTATATGACAGCCCAGTGGAATTATCGTCCACACAACGGCTAAAGTGAAGCTAGTATAAGCCAGGTCGACCCTGCGCGCATTACAAGGTCCACGCCAGAGAAGGCAGTCCCTTCATAGCTTCATCAGGGTTCTGTTGGTCTATTATTTAGCTGCGAAAGTCTTGTGTCAACGGCTAATCTATCTTCACGATAGATTGAAGCAGGTAGAAAATGACACCCTCGATCTTTAATGAACCAGGATGCGACTCACAATGCTACATAATAATACAACAAAGCGCTTATACTAGTCAAGTTCCAAGACTTGGAGTTTGAGATATCGGCTATAACTGCGAATAAAGCTGGGGGACTCCGCAATCAGCAATCACTTTTTCTTTGCGCCGCGTTTGGAAGATCTGAGAAGACAAATTGAGTGGCCATCACATCGGGTTGAGTTCACCACTCCGCTTATCCCACATCGAAATCTTCGGAAAATACACTTCCCACTCTTTTCACTATCTTTTTAGGCCTTGTGCCATCTGTTTTTGCTGCCAACTCCGCAGGTTGCGGTAAGGCGAAGACCCTGACTAATCCGCAGTATCCTATGCAAGTCAACGGGAACTCGTATTACCTCTTGAATATCCCGGACAATTACTATCCTAATAAAACCTACCGGGACGCCTTCGAATGGTATCGTGGCGATAGCGCTCAGAAGATTGTCGATGGCGAAAAATCGGACCACGGTGGTGTACGTCCGTATTATGGTCTCGAACCCATCGATAATAACAGTGCTGCCATATTCTTAGTTCCTGATGGACTCAACGCTGGATGGGTCAACCAGAATGGTGAAGAGGTCACAATCTTCGAGCAGCTTGTGAAGACCATTGAGTTTGATCTTCGCATCAATGCCAACCTAGTCGCTATCATATATGGAGCCGAGCTGAGCGGCTGCTCTGGTGGAACTCAGCCCGTCGCATACTGTAGCCAACACGGTACAAACGATTCTGTTCTCGATGTTGCAATGTGCTGCTACACGCGTGACAAGTTTGTTGCAAGTAACGACTACACAAAAATTGCATCTGAGCCACAGCCAAATGGCGGCATTTCGGTCCAGGCGGTATACAGCAGGTGTACGCAAAGGTTTCTATCAACATGGGATTCCTCTACAATGGGATCTCATATTCAGCTTCAGGTTGATTATCCACCAAAGCTTGTGATATCTTCGAAAGCTGTGTGGCAAGTTCCGGAAATTTTCAGCTGCTTGGATCACCCCCTATAAGAACCAGAATAGCTGAACGCAGCAGTACTTCAGATACATGAACCTTGTCATCGTCCAGCGCGCCATTTCCTATTCATGCCAGTCGAGCACTTTTACTCGTTCGCACCTTGAGTAGTCCAAGGAGTACCACTACTGAAACATCGCCCCACAGGTACTCCAAGACGATGTCGATATCGCCCGCGGTTTCAAAGTTGATGTGGTCAGTCTGATTCGTAAGGGCGGTTATAGTTGTAGCATCCAGCGCTTTCGCCCTTTCAAGTCTTAATCCTGGCATTCCAATGGCCACAATTGTGTTAGCCCATATAACTTTAGCTATGAGAACTTCCGCCTATGCACTCATACCTGTAGCTCCTATTATTGCAACAGCAAAGCCTTCTGTCTGAACGTGAAAGATACCTGCGCGTGCTGTAAGCGCCGTCCATCCAGTCATGGCCGAATTGGCGAGAACAGCAATAGTATCCGGATCAGCACCGGAGGGTAATTTGAAGACCTTCTGTCCTTGGACGTTGATCACTTTTGCGAACGACCCCGTTGGGCCGGTTAAAAAATTCGAGAAGACTACCTTGACAGAAGGTATATCAGAACCTACGCCGTTCGTGCCTGAAACGCGAGGAAGTATAGTATTTGCGACAGATAATTATTATCTGAATGCTTGAGATTGAACGAGATTGTGGAGTCCTGCAGCAATGATGTTGATTCGAACTTAATCCTCGGTCGATCTTCGGAGGTCAAAGGTGGTATAGTGAGGAATTCCACCCCAGGTTTCGACAATCGACGGAGAAAGGAGGGTTGCCCATCACTGGTGACAATCGATCCAGATTAATCAGAGTTGCGATTTCATGTTTTCAACTCAACAACCTGCTCTCAAAATTTCATTAACTGTGCGTATGTTGGACGTTATACTATATGATAAAGGCGTGGCACCGGCTTTCGGCATTGACCAGGAGACGAAGCTTATCATTGGATTTCACTTGTAAAACCTCCACGATCTCCATTTGCGGACGAGTTATTGGATGTGTGACTAATATTTGCTGCGTAATCATGGGCTGATCACTGACTGTGCATACAAGTAGTTGCATTAATAATCAGTAAGTATGGCAGTCAACATTGGCCGCTCGTTACATACTGCAAGAACCGGGGAAGCCACTTGCGATTATACAATATAATATCCGCGAAAATAGACGATTGTGTATACTAAACTACTTCAGGAAAAATTCACCTTTCTTTGTAGAGAGTGTTTTTTCACGAGACATCATATCAATGATCAAGGGTCTGCATTATGAAAGGGCCTACGCAATTGAACGCCAGAATGATAATGGCGGCATTGCCTACAAGAAAGGCTCTGTTGTTTGCATTTGCTGTCAGCCTTATTGTCAACCGGCGAGCGACGGCATCGAAGTCACGACCCAATACAACTGTGTAGGCCAGAGACATTCTCCAGATTTTAGCGACTACACTAATACATTTGATATGAAGATCTTGTATGCAATGGTCATCACAGATTGTGCAATAGTTTGGCACTGTAGTTTTGATGGTAAACGGTATAGACAATTCTTAGTGTCGTGAGAGAACTGCTTCAGGGAACTTTAGGTAAGACCACAGTGATAACGGCTGCGCAGATGCGCGTACACCAAAGGTTTTCCGTTCTCTCGAAAAATACTAATTTCCCAGCGTTACTTCGTCGACTGCAAGAACATTCTATGGTGCAATTCATAGAAAGTTTTGATTTCCTCAAAACAATTTATGCGAGCGCTCCGAGATATTGTTTTAACGATTGTGAGCTTGACCTTGACCCAAATGTGGGGAATTCCAATTAATGGTCTCCTTGTATCCTGCTGGCAAGCTGTTCCGCGGGGCATCGTCTTCCAAGTGCCCAGAAACACCCTGCACAGTGACAGTTGTGCTTTTCATGATTCCTGGTCCTTTATGTTCGCTTTCGTCTAGGATGGCCCTATCACTTTGATCGTCTTCATCCAAGACGGACTCACCAGGCAGCCGGCTATGGTACGCCTTGCTCCCTTCAAAATTCTGCATCCTAATATCTCGACCAGAATTATGACCATATTGTGGTGTCTTGCGGCTGTCGGTGATTGTTGTGGGCAGGACCTTCTGGAAGATCTGAGTCAAGGCCTTTCGTAGGGGTGGCAGGGATGCGATCATGATTCCAAGAGAAAGCTCTGCCTGCGACCAGATCGTGAGATTGACACCGTCCCAAGTAGGATCTTGTGTAGTGAAAATCGTATGCAGTTCAATTGTTTTGAAGATACTGCAGATGGTTGCACTAGTTTTGCGTTAGCAATGAATCACATTCTTGGAGCTAGTTAGATGGTGGCCGCGTGCCAGGGGGCGAACATAATACTCACGGGATACTGAGCAAGAACACGACGCGGATGCCCCATTGTGTCTTCCGCGAGAGCTGAACTGTTCGTAGATATAACAATGGCGCAGCCATGTAAACAATGTCTGTAACGATGTTGCTCACGCCCTGCGTATATGATAACTTCAGACCGCCCACTGCCCAGCATTTGAAAGATCCTTGGTACATGACGTTCCAATTCTTTTCCAATGGTATGCAGCCAAATAGGGTTAGGACAGGCGCAAGAAAATTTAAGGCCGTCACCATGGCGATCGACAACCAGATAATTATCTGATAGGTTTTGGAAAAGTTGAGTACCAAAAGCCAGGCGCAAATTGACCATTTAAGGAAAGAGACTGCAATAATGTTGATCTGTGGAAACAGCAAAGAGTCAGCCAGCAAATGGTGAGCTCATTATGTATGGAGTTGTACGAACGATTTGTGCGATCCAGAGTATATAGCTGTATCTCAAAATGTTCGGAAGCACGGAAGGGTCATAAATGTGCCTTCCAAGACCCAATGTGATTGTTGCTTGTGACAATGATGTTGCTGTAATATTCAGGCACTATGAAATTGACTGTTAGCAAGTTCGAAGACTCTGTTACGCTGGCCTACGTACACACGCTATGATCAGAAGATAATCGCAGACCAGAAATCTTCTACGACTTGAGATTCCATAGGCAATTCTCCACAAAAGAAATGCTGTGGATATTATCGACAATGTCCACATGGGCACCATGGCCTTTAGGCGATGATCAGGGAATGCTTGGCCTGTCGAGTCTGCCATCGTAATGATGTCGTTGCACGGAGTATTCCAGTCGGCACACTAGATCGTTCAATGACACCAAGCATTCGAAGGCGGAGTCGGCGTGAATTGTCGGATTCAAATACGGGAGACAGTCCATGACATTGTTCACTACGGATGAATGGCGAAATAAGAGCCCAGTGTCCTGGTGAGTGAACGACAAGGGGACTCCGCCGTTGATGAGACCACTAATTACACAGACTGTTTCCGCTTGCTTTGATCCGAGACGAGAATATGCGTGCGCCTCGTCTAAAGCTAGCTTGTCTGCGATGTGCTGATTCCGCATACATGGATTGGCCAGGGGCGATGTACCAAAACTTTCTGGGTGTCCCGAACAGCGAAGGCTCTTCCATTCATACTCATATAATTCGGGACAGCTTACCGGCAGCCTTGAAGTCTCACCAATAGCCAGAGTTTCTTTGCGTTCGTGTCAATACAAGAGGAGCTGCATCCCTGGGTCGTAACATGGATGTAACGACTAGATGCACGTGGCACAGACCAACGTTCGGCGCACCAACATTCTGGAATCGAGCACAGCAGGACTATGTTGAGACTAATTACTGGGCGTCGTGCTGTGCGAGGCGAGTTTCAGGCTCATGGGTGGCAGGCCTATCAGGAAGGCAGAATCCGCAGACTAGACCCTACACTAGTCAAGGTGAAGTCGTTACCGACGAAGTGCCGCGGTGGTGGGTCGTCCCTTAAGGGTGGCAGCCGGGCGGGACGCTTGTTTCTCTTGCTCCGATCATGCAATTAGCATCAGCGAGTCAGCCTCAAGCAGCAAGCAGGATTAACATGTTTTTGTCCTCATAGCCTGTGGTGAGAAGTTGAATGGAGATTGCTCCTGGCTACCTAGAAGAGATAGGGGAAATCCCTGATGCAGTATGTACCCCATCGAATCTTAGTGTCTTCCGACAATGGCACTACATACGATGCTGGAACATGGTCGAAGGTGACCACACCGTCGCCTCCGGGTACTGTATCTACTTTCGTCGATGCTATGTGATACTTTCTGAGCGAGATATAGAAGGTTGCTCATTCATAGCGTGGTACAATCGCGTGAACAGTAGTTGAGTAACATTAAATAAGAGCTTGCTCGACTAGGCTTTCATGATGACATTGGTTGCTATCGTTGCGAGGGAGCGTGTCAATCTTACTGGAAGACATGCTCTTGAAAGCCGCATTCGCGTATCCTCAAAATCGAGCTGGCTAGATTCATGATTAGTGGATCTATGTGGTCGGGAATTTTCAGTCCCACAATAAGCTATGGACAACTCTGCTTCATGCATTTATTATGTGCATGCATCAACCACGATATGAAACCTTTATTTCTGAGATATCGAACGTATAGTAGTCTCTCATTATAACCCAAGAATGCGGTGCGCTGATGATCAAATCGAAGTACTCGTATATGCATGGCCAGAATCATTGACATCGCGGTGAAGCGAAGGCTTTCGGTTCTTATACCACACTGCACAATCGGTAGGCCAGCGGGAATACTCTTCATTGTCGCTGAGGAAGGTCCATGGCGTATTGCTCCGTTAATTCCAACGTTCTCGTCGGGGCTTTCGAAGATAGAAAATCTTGTTGGACATGTATGGATATTTTGATGTGCATTTGGCTTAATCACGTTTTGCAAATACGACAACGAATGACACCGCCCACATACCCTTTCAGCAACGACCAATTGTGAAATTCAAGTGATGGCAGGACCACATCCTACGGGGAAGACTATAGCGTACCGTGTTCGCACATTTTACTTACCCTGGGCACCCCGAGATCCTCCAGGATTGTTGCGGGGCTGAAGCTGCAGTAGCGCCATATATATGCGTATGCCCAGTCCACAGCCCATACTGCAATTTCCGCGACGCAATTTTTGAAATGGTTAGTTTCCTAGGGTTGACAGGATGCTTGAAGTCTTCGTCTTGGATTCTTCACGCGAACCGTGGCTGCAGGACAAGCTTTAGCTCTTGGCCTGTAACGTTTCTGGAAGGGTAAAGTATCCACTAGATGATACTTCTGATTTTTTCTCGTAAAGAGCCCGAGCAGGCGGGCTCGCTTACCTTGATGGCGCTGTCACATCGTGCGCGAAGGGCAACACATACCGCTAGCAACTACGACAGGCAGCTTGGGATTCAAACCAGCACTTACGATCTTTTCGTTCTTGGTTCCATCGACTTAGGCATGACTGAGCCACCAGGCTCATTGAACGGATCCATCCTGTAT
This sequence comes from Coniothyrium glycines, assembly GCA_025742365.1. NCBI lineage: Eukaryota > Fungi > Ascomycota > Dothideomycetes > Pleosporales > Coniothyriaceae > Coniothyrium > Coniothyrium glycines. The sequence goes on along the minus strand of JAMXIJ010000053.1, from coordinate 78,340 downwards.
TTCATGACCGTCATGCCGCATTCAGAACACCTGCCGGTACAACCCTTGCCAGCTTCCAGATCCTTGTCTGTGACCGAGGAGCCGCGCGAACCCTGCCGTCCTTGGAGGATTGCCTGAGTCGCGTGACTCGCGTCTACATGGGTAATTTGACGCACAGACGCCTTAATGCATAGCCGCTGACTTTGCGCTTAAGATGAATCTGCCGACGAACTGTTCCCCTACACCCCCTCATTCGCAGTATCATGGACTCGCTAGTGGATTCACAATGTTCGGAAGTATCACTGCGCCACCCCAGCATTCGCACGTGGCGAGGTGCTAGTTCGACTAATAGGGGAGATGTTTTCTGCGATATAAACCAATTCATGACCTCGCTGTGTTGAAATCACCGCTCGCGCCTCGTCCAAATCACTTTCGTTTACATTACCATAGTTGGACCGTGAAAATGCCGGTGCTCTCTCGTTTGGCTGTCGCAGTTCAGCTCCTTTGCGTCCTCATCACTCCAGCTCTTGGTGCCGCTGCACCAGCTACACAACAGTACGACTATGTCATCATTGGAGGAGGTACCACTGGTCTCGTCGTCGCTAATCGCCTCTCCGAGGATAAGAGCAGTAAGTCGACTCGTGGTTCGTAAGCAGCCGAGGACTTAGTCTAACTTCTCTCGCAGGGACTGTGCTCGTAATCGAGGCGGGCGACAACGTGAATACAGATGCCACCAAAATCCCATATAAGGCCAACGACCTGACAGCATCAAATGGCTTACTCTGGGATGGCATCAATTCCACACCTGAGCCTGGTCTAGGTAACAATAGCTACCCAGTTGTCGTTGCCAAAGTCTTGGGTGGCGGTTCCGTCATCAACGGAATGGTCTACGATAGGGGTAGCGCTGCTGATTATGATGCCTGGGAGGCATTGGGCAATAAAGGCTGGGGCTGGGCCGGGTTGGAACGTTACTTCAAGAAGGGCACTACCTACCAGCCTGCATCACCGGCTGTTGTGAAGGACTTCAACATCACCTGGGATTCCTCTACCTATGGTAGGGGGCCGCTTACGGTTTCCGTGACAAGTAATCAGTACGGCGATCTCAAAGATTATTGGAAAGCATGGAAGGCTACCGGTGTACATGTGCCTGAGGACGGTAACAACGGGTAAGCATTCTCCGATGACCCTAATTCACAGAGCGCTGACTTTGTTGTCCTTGAAGTGAAGCATATGGCCCTTCTTGGTATCCCAACACAATGGACGCAAGAACTGGACGCAGAGCTCATGCTCGTTACGCATATTACGACCCTATCCAGTCAACGCGTACAAATTTGAAGATTTTAGTCAAGACGACAGCACAGGAAATCCTGTTTGATGACAAACAGAAGCCAACAGCTACAGGTGTAAAAATTGTAGACGCCGCTGGCAAAGTCTCTATCGTTCGAGCCAAGAAGGAAGTCGTGCTTGCTGCAGGCTCTATCCAGACCCCGAAGCTGTTGCAGCTGAGTGGCATCGGCCCTAAGGCTGTACTCAAAGCAGCTGGCATCAAAGTCAAGGTTGAACTTGACTCCGTTGGATCCAACTTCCAGGATCACCCGTGGGCTACAGTCATGTTCAACACCACACCGCAAGTCTTCCCCAATGTCAACTCTCTGATCACCAATGCTACCTTCAACGCATCTGCATGGGCGCAATATGAGGCCAACAAGACTGGACCATACACCAATGCTCGTGGTAATGCGCTAGCGTTCATCTCTTTGCCCGACATGACTACAGGCAACGATGTCAACGCCATCGTCAAGAACATCAATGGTCAGAATGACGAGGCCTATCTACCCAGCGTATATCGTAACAACAAGAAGCTACTCAAAGGCTATGCGGCCCAGCGGAAACTAATCGCCGACATCTTCACACGCCGCGATGCTGCCGTGGCTGAATTTCCCGTTCCAGCTGATGCTGCATTCGGCCTCGTGGGTGTCGAGAAGCCGCTGTCGCGCGGAACAGTCTACTTGAACGCCTCGAATCCTACTGGCCCGCCGACTGTGCTCCACAATGCTTTCACCAACCCAGTCGATCGGACCATTCTAGGCATTAGCACACGATACTACCGCTCCGTCCTCGCCTCGCCCATCCTTGGCAAGTTCAAGATTTCAGAGACGGTCCCTGGCGCGCAGTATCAGACCGACACGGAGATTTACAGCTCGCTGTTGGCGCAGGGTATGCTGTCCCCGACTCTCGCGCATCCGTCAGGTTCGTGCCCAATGATGCCTGAGAATGTCGGTGGCTGTGTTAGCGACAAGCTCCTGGTCTACGGTGTCCGGAGGCTCTCGATCGTTGATGCTTCGATTATCCCAATCATCCCATCTTGCCATCTGCAGGCTACCATGTACGGTATTGGTGAGAAGGCTGCGGACATCATCAAGGCTAGGCAGTAATCACGTCGCTTCAATACAAGGGCATCTGTCATACCACATGCATTATAATTTATAGTAGAAATGTTAATGATTGAACTGATCAGACTTCATCATGTTTGTGCATGAAGTAAGTCTTATGAAGCTAACAGTCTCTATGATATTTTTAACCTCAGGAAATAACAGCCGCGGACTGTTCCAGCCAATGCGTGAGGGCAAAGTCTCTGATCTTTCCTCATAAAGTCCTATCAACCAGATCTCTGTGACATCACGCGAATCCTGTAATACATCGTCATATGATATCAGCTTCGTATTGCAAGTAGACCGGATGCTTCTAGCTTTCATAAGATGCCTGACACAGTCTTCCAAGCGATCCTGTAACCGTTGATGGCCCACCCACAGCTCTTTGTACCGGTCGCTCCCTTCTCTGCGGTATTCGTAGTCCTGGTAACATGTCATCGCCTGGTATATGGATTCATTCCTGGTATATCGATTCATTCCTTGATGGCCACATTGTGCTGCTTTGCATCTGGTCTGAGGCGCTTCGAGTTGATGATTGAGAGTCTGCTCAAACAATCTCGATAGGCCATGAGCTCGACAGCAGCATACCTAGCAGCTTTCGGACACGGCTTGTCAGTATTGTCGCACCTTGCCCCCATCTTTTCTCAGATGACTGTAGAACCTAAGAGTCTTTAGGAGTTGTAGGTTGCACCTAAGGAGCGGCACGTAGTGGGGCTACATGCTGTCTTTCTCACAGCTATCGTGAAATTGTCAGTTGGGCATATTTCCGCTTTGCGTTGTCCACTAACCGCCTTGAATTGTCATCATACGGAATTGATATGCCATGGTGCATGCATAACGATATGCCTAGAGTATCCCAAGCGCCTCGTTCAGCAGCCTCGCAATAGGAAACCGTGTGAAGGACACTGTGGCTTTAGACGCGACATAACGCGAAATCAAAGGTCGGATTCGTTGACTGAAGGTAAACACAATGATCTGACTGGGTGATTCGATACCCAAGTCGCTGTTGCTGAGCTGATGGGCCTTTTCTTACTCAGCAACAGCATCACCATATGCCGCGAAATGTTTTCTTTGCGAGCTAGGTTTTTCCTACATGAGCAGTAGTTGATGGAGCGCTCTCAATACTGCTCTCAACCGGCTGCGTGACGGCAGTTGTCACTGAAATGGTTCCTTCGTGGTGCGTCGTCATGAGATCAGACAATGCCAGGTCTTGGCTGTAACCTCGTGCACCTCCACGTTGGCGTGATCGTCTTGCAAAAGCGATATCTTTTCTGGACGACTGTTCTGAAGAAGCAAGGCGACTAGACCTTGCGAACCAAATGCGCATGAGCGGGCGCAAAGTGGCCAAACTCGCTGCTGTGATACCAATTCCGGGCTCGACTGTGCTCCAGATTGCAACATCTGTAGTCGCCCCTGGACACGTTAGTGCTTGAACCCAATGCTATGCCATACAGATCCATGTACGCAAGGTTACTATACTCACATAGAAAATCAGGGCCGTCTAACAGTGTATGAAGGTAGAACATGCGAACCACGGTCCCGGTACTACCACTACAACAAGCGCGTCAGTCGTGTAATTGTAGGTCAATTAGACACACTACACTTACATTGCAGCAAAGCCAAGGATACCAATAACTGACATCTTGGTCCTGAAGTCCATATTCATCCCACGGACCATGAAGAATGGAAGTGTCCCAAGACACCAATCCGCGATCGCGTTTACAGCGGCTAGGGAGTACGTTATGCCGAGGGTTGGACCTTTTGCTATACATTTGTCTGACGCAGGGTGATTGTCCCAGAACTCGCTGACTATGATCACCTTAGCTATGGGCAAATTGGAATCAAAGAAGATTGACGACTCACTAGGCGTGCACTGTCCCATGACCAGGAAGAAGTATACTATGGAAAACAGGATTGTGCCCGACATTAAAAGCTTTATAGCCCAGATATGCCAGCGTTGAAAGGCAATACGTAAGTAGAAGAAACCAATAGAGAACTTCAAGGTACAGCTCACAAGGACGTAGAGCAGCTCACCGAAGTACCAAAACTGTGTGTCGTTAGCAAGTCCATGTGACTCTGTTGACAAGAACAGCCTGACCATAAGCGAGATGCGATTGTCATGATCGCTGAGATCCCAGCGATGCCGTCCGATGCCGTGCCAAATAGAAACAAACTGAAATGCAAGATAGATCGTGTATATGCCCTAGACTGATCAGCACATGGGTCGTGGTCATAACCAGGGGGTCATGAGGCCGTCATACTAAGGATACGAGCATGAACGTGTCATCAATACCCCATGATTTGCGAAGCACGGCGCGCACATACACCCGCAGTCCTACGCTCACCCATGTGAGTACGAAGAACAGTATCGTGTTTGTCAGCACCTCCCGATGACGACTTTGCATGATGAAGCCCGGCGGACGAGTGGTTGCTCGCAGCGCATCGTTGACTGTGATCAGGTAGGAGTTCGAGGTCCGTTCATTACACCATCTGGGAGAAAGTGATGGCTGCGAATACAGATGGCGAGGGTAGCAAAATTAGACCAGGACGATGCGAGAGATGCGAGTTTTAACGGTCTGGAAATGGTTGGCGGGGGACTGGGCTGGGGAACGTGGCTATGACCTTCATTTGCGGGATGGCACTGCTTCGGTGCTTCCCGCACCCCCGTATCGATCGCGCATCACTCGCATCCTATTACCTCCAGAGATCTAACATTGCTGCTTCAACCATTACTCGCCGACAACGATCACCCGTTTCTGAGTGCGAAAGCGGAATAAGGTTCTTCAGAACACGAATCAGCATTTGACAGAAAGATCATACGACGTGCATGGAAAATGTTACAAGGGTACGGTAGTGCTGAGCCTGCGAGGAGCTAGTGACGCACCAAACCACAACCCGGTGAAGACGATCTGCCCCTTTCTCCTTGGACAATTGAATACCTATGGTGCAAGTGAATATGGCGCAAGCACAAGTGACAGCGGCTCCATATATGACCTACATAGAACCAAGGATAATCTTGTCCCAGTCCATTCCACACGTGACACATCGCTTCCTATTGTCGTGCAGATGCGGAGCGGCGGATGATGATCTCCATAGGTACCGTGCGGACATGCGCGCAGCGCGCATCATGCCCGTCGTTCGGCAATAAGCGTCGAGTCGAGCAACAACAATGTCTTATCTCCACCTGGCGGAAGGTGAGGCTATCGTAGAATTGCCGTCGACGGTGTCCACTCCAGTTTCTGCGCATTCTCGTATGACACGCTGAGCGGTGCCTGTCTTTCAAACACACCGTCGCCCACCTCTTCTACCACAAGACAGCAAATCGTAGGATTATGCTCGTCGGTTTGGTCAGGAAATCGCGTGTCTGGGCCTCTGAAGTAACTGCCAGTTATGAGGATCTGAAGTCGAAGTCCAGCTTCCGCCTGGTCTTGCCATATCGTGTTCAGGTGGACCATGCCCACGACATTGTCCTCTGTGAGATTTTGCTGTGCGTAAACAGCTAGCGCAGCTGTATGACTCGTGCGGTATGCGAGATGCACAAACACAAAGGAGGTCAAAGTTCGAAGAACTATACACTCCAAGGATCGGGGGATCGTCCTGATCTTCGCCCAAGCGATGTCAAGTTCGCCATCTTTGTGCTGCTCACCCACTTCGAATGCAGCGGTCGGCAAGCAATCGAGTGTGCGCCAGCGATCCAAGTCTGCATGGCTGACTGGCCAAAGCTCCATCTGACCACTACTAGATGCTTTGACTCCCCAGATTGCGATTCGACGCCACTGCTTTTGGTGCTTCCCTTGATAATACAAATGGAAGTGCTCGTTCTTTGGGCCGTTCCACACCCATCCTGCCCAGGACCAGGACGGGAAACCTGGTCTGCGTTCGATCAAGCCAACGATAAGACTAGTGTCGATAGTTTTCACTGAGCCAATGGACCAGCCTATAGTTTCAGTAAAGAAGTCGATGGGGAGCCCGTAATGGAATGATCCTAAATATTGACGGCACACTGAAAGTGCTCCGTCGAAGGCGAATAATATGTCCGAGGATACAGTCAAGCGACGCTGGAGAAAGTTTCTTATCCATTCCATCAAATAATGGTTGATAAAGATGGCAGGGAAGTAGACATCATTTGACCACTTTGAACGGTCGGGCATCTGCAACGAGGTGATTTTGAGCGATCTAGTCCACGTAGGAAATCTCGTCATGTCTTTGGGATTTCCAAGAGGCTCCATGAAGTGATCCTCGCACCAGCTCACCGTGTGGCAATGGAAGACCACCTGTTCCGGCAGGAAAATCATGTGTCGTTTGGACAAGACGAACTCCTGGAAGGTCCAAGCGCGCTTCAACCACTGCGACTCCCACAAAGACGCCGTAGGGTCGTGTTGGATCTCGAGATACAATTGATTGCCAACATTGCCGAACGCTTGCATTTGGCGAGTGCCACTGCCTTGGACCTTGGAAGTCCCGCGTTTGAATCGACTCCGCATGCTGCAATAATCGTGAACAGCGACGCTCCATAGATGATATCCATATTAGGGATCTGGGCCATCTTGTCGGAATTCGTCCAAGCCCCATTGACTTGATACTCATTATCCTGCATGATGCAAAGTGAGTCAGTCCACAAGAATGGTTCACCAATCATCTGACACAAGCGAATTGCATCGCATATGGTCCGCGGCACAACCCGTCCTTCTGCTTCAAGTTCGTTCCACATCTTTGCAAAATCTTCTCCAGGGGAAATAATGCCGCCAGGCGTGATTGATCCCTCTCGCTCAAGAAATGGCCGTGTTGACTTATTCAGCATGACCTGTTTCACACTGCCCCAGACATAACTCAATGCCACATAGCGAGCACCTGGTTCCGCTGCAACCAAGCATCCCCGTTGCACGTCAATGACTCGAAAAGGGAAATCGAATTCTTTGGAGGAGTGGAGTGGTTGGCACAGGGTGTGGGTCGAACACTTCTCTATCCATAATTTCCCCATCAGTGGATTGAACATGGGTGTTATCGGACGGGCAGTGAAAAGATGAACTTTCTCGCCATCATGGGTCGTAACATTGGACAGGCCAGGTGCGAATTTGACTTCACGACGACACGCTCTGAATGCGCAGGTGCTGTGTGTCTGGTCCTTGAACGAGCCGAGTGAGTAGTCTCCGATTTTAATATGCGTGGAAGCTGCGTCGAAACCCGGGACGGCGCTGAATGCTCTGCACAGTAGCTGGCAGATCTCACATATCGCAGGGTCGAGTCCTTGGATGCCTTTGCTGAGCTTGCCGTACGTTGCGTCCCACCACACCTTCTGTTCGGAGGTTGTCTTGCGCCATGGACTGATGTCGACAAGCAACGGCAAGATATGGACACATTGGGCGCACAGTTTCGGAGACTTCGGTAATTGCACGTGCATCGTGTCCGATGTTGCATCAATGCTATTTCGTTCACTTTAGGTAAGGAGAGTCTACCGTAAATCACCACCCAACGCACGTCCCTACCTAACACATACTCTATAATATTAATACTAAAATAATATAATAACTTTAATATATAATAACTTAATAGCTATAAATCTAATTAATAATATAATTATAGATTTAAACTTATATACTTTAGGAGAATAACTTATATACTAAAAAATAGCTAATAAGTATAGTATTAAGTATACTATACTAATATATAAGTATAAAAGCCTTTTATAGTTATATAAGGATACCTATAAAAAAAACTATCTTATACTTACCTATAAGTATATAGCTAAGCTTATTAACTATATATAGTACCTTATATAGTAGGGCCTACCTCCTAGCTAAGCTATTATTTAAAATCTAGCCTCTAAAATAGCTAAATAAGAGATTAGTAAGAACTAGGTTAATAGGCTTATTTAGAAATATCCTAATAAGCTCCTCTTAGCCTAAACCTTTAGAATTAATTATAAATACTACTAGGCTAATATAAAGGCTTAGTATAAAGCCTATTTTAAGCTTTATAATTAGAAAATTAAATAGTATTATATTTAGCCTTATAATATATATAATATAGATAAAAAAAGCTTTCTTTTAGGTATTCTTTTTTCTAAGATTAAATAAGTATTTAGTAAATAAGAATTTAAGTAAAGATATCTTAGATAGTATAATAGGCTACGCCTAAAATAGAATCCTTAGCTTAGAAAGTTCTACCTTTAGAAAAATAGACCCTTTAGCTAAATAGAGTTAGATAGCTTTTAAGCTATATAATACTAGAGTATAAGATTCTTTAAGCTACTAAAGTAATAGAAACTCTAGAGACTATATATTATATAGGTATAGAGTATAATAGAGAACCTAGGAGGGATAGAAAAGATAGAAGAATAGGGAACTAAAAAAGCTAAAAATATATTTAGTTATATAGGTACTAGATAAAATATACTAATCTAGACCTATTTAGCTTAGTTAGCCCTAAACCTATTAAGAAAAGCTTACTTATACTACTTTATACTAGAATAGTATAGATTAGTAGTAAAAAAATTCTTAGTAGATTTCTAAAATATAGTATAAACTTATAAAATTTAAAAAGGTTAGTATAGGAAGGATAGAGGGTAAGGCCTTTATATATTACCTTTAGGCTACTATTTACTAATACTTAGATACCTTATAAAAGTAAGGTAAAGGTAGTAGTAACTAATAAGGTAAAAAAAAACCTTAACTTTAGTATTCTACTAAGATTTTACTTAAACTATTTTAGAAGAGAAAGCTTAGGAGGAGGTTATAAAATACTATAGAAAGCTACTATAGCCTAAAATAAGGTAAAAGAGCTATAAATCTTATACTAATATTAGCCCTATTCTATTTAAATATTAACTAAGATAGTTAACTATAGAAGAAGGATATTATTAGTACCTAGGGTTACTCCTCCTAAGGTAATAATACTTATATCTAAATAACTATATTATAAGAGAATAAATTATACTATAAGTAGTAAACTCCTCTCTATTACTATATAGTAGTAATTAGTCTATCTAGTACCTATAATATAAGCCTTTTAATCTATCTCTTCTATATTAATCTATTATAGGTCCTAATACTAAGTTAAAAGAAAAAGTAATATTTATTATACTAAGTAAATAAAAGAGTTTAAGTTTAAATCTAATACTAAGCTACTAAGCCTACTTATAAGTAAAATATTAGTATAATACTCGTAGTAGTAGTACTAAGTTTTATATATAATAATATATAAAACTTCTATATTTATTTTAGAATAAATTTCTATATCTATATAAGTACTATTTTTAAGAAGATACTAACAGCAATATTAGATTTTCCTCTATTACAAAATATACACACAGATAAGTAAAAAAAAATACACATACTCCCCCCTCCTACTAGTCAAACAGACCCACGCTACGCTAGAACCCCCCGCCTCCCAGAAAACTCCCAAAACTCACTCTGTTTACTAAACTTCTCAAAGTTATCCCCAGCACCTATCCGCCATGCCTGCCACACGCGTTTCCCAAACGCGCAAACCGGAGCGATTGCGCCGACGAATCGCAAACGCCCTGCTTTCTTTGCTCGCCACCGATGTTAGGTATGGCGTGAACATACCCAGGGAAGCGCCCAGGGGGGTTGCCTATTTAATAGGTAGGTATTATCAACGTACCCGACTACCGTATCGGGACGTCGCTGCACGAGTCAGTTCTGAATAGGTCTTGGCCTTGAGGCTGGGGAGCAGCGAGGATGGGTTAGGTGTTTTGGCGGATCGGTGCACGTGGAGAGAGGGAGTGGCGAGATTTGCGCAGGAGGATTTGGTTTCGTCGTCGGGGACACGGCTGCGGCTGCGGCTTTCTGCGGGAGGTAAGGGGGTTGGTTCTGCGTGGACGATTTGGAAATGGGATGGGTGCAGGGTGCGTGGTGTCGGTCGGGAGCGGATGGAAGGGGGCGGGATCGAGATGTACCTACGTGACTTGTGCATGCACGTAGGTAGGTATCTTGGTGGGGTGCGATGCAGGGGTATGGAGTGGCCTCGGATGGCACAGCGGTGCGGCGTGGTTGGTGGGTAATGGCGCGTCTGGAGTGAAGGGAAGGCCTAGGTTAGAGTCAAGATTGCTAGAAGCAGCGCAGGCACGCTGGCGATAACGGTCGGATGAGGCCAAGGCTGAGTCGTGAAGAATCAGAAGCCGTCTCGAATTGAGTGCGGGCCGAATGACACTACATTAGCGAAGAGTTGGTGCTCCAAACCGCACGAGAAGATGTCCTTGATTACTTATCCGAGGAAGTAGTCGTGTCACAACTGCTTGGTAATGCTACATATTATGCACTCCCAAAATCTATCACATTCTCCCAATTTCGGACCGCTAGTCCCTCGCCTCGCCTTCACCAGAAGGATCGTCGCCCAGTTCTAGCTTTCGGATCTCGTTATCAACATTGAGGAACCTACTCTCCTCCTCATCCCTGTTGTCGACCTGCTGCAAGCTCCCCCACGCGATCTTATCGTTGGAGTGTACTTTCCAGTAATTTGCCGAGTCGGCGGAGAGCGTGATGATGTCGGTGGTGCAATCGTAAGGCACGCTGGGTGCGAGGTAGCGCCATGTTTGTGTATGTGGTCCTTGGCGGTTTAGGTCGTTGAGGCAGAAGCTCAGCTGTGCGGCAGTCCGCTGTCAGTGTACTGCGAAGCTCACGTTCAGGATGACAAGCATACCTCATGCAATGTACTCGCGACAGCCACATGCTCGTTGGCCTTCACTTTGGCGGGTTGCTCCGCAGATTCATACTCGCTGAAGTTGGTGATGAGGGCCCAGCAGAGCAGGAACGCGGTGAGAAGACTCATTAGAGTAGCAGACCAGTAGCAGATGATGTCGTGTAGCAATCTTGGTCTCTTCTTGGCTGGTTTCGAGGACGAGCTCCAGAACGAGTGCGTCTCGCTGTCGTAGAATGGTGCGTGTTCGCCCCAGAACCCGGTTTGTGACTCTTCATCCTCGATTTCGATCATGTGCGTCTCTTCAAGTAGTGTCGCGTGTGACTCTGCGCATTTGCTGGGTAGAAGAGGGGAGGCTTCGGTCTGTGCTGAGCAGTCAAGTGCATCAGGTACTGAGGCATCGTATGATGGAGGCACATCGACATCGACAGCTGGCGTTGACATTGTCATGGTGGTCTAGATCTATCCGGATTGAATGATGGGTGTATGATATATTTTGCCAGACAGGAATCCAAAATCGTTGCAGTCGGGGCAACTGTGAATGTTTCGGTGCGCAGTGATGTGTTAACATTAAAGTCGGCAAGTTTGGATGGCAACGTCTTATGAGGTGGCATATTGGCAGTGTCGGCGGTTGCAGTATCTCATTTGATGTTTGCGGCGGTTGCGTTTGTTGCAGTCGAGAGTTTGGAGCAGTCGGTTGCGGGAAGTGAGCAGTCGGTGGCTGGAAATGAGGAATGTGTGGACTAGGAATTGCAATTGTGACGTGCACGAGCTGGCAGAGACCATACGAAGTCAACATGAGCTAATAATGATCATTCTGGCAGGAGGTGTTTATGTCCTTATGATTACTTGCCATCAACGATGATGGCAGTGTTGCGCATGCGCTGTCGAATTGGAGACGCTTTAACGTAGGTACCTGGTCGGCGGCAGGAATCGCCTTGTGCAGCATCGCTGTACTCGTTTCCAAGTACAGTCTGGGGACCGCGCTTATATTTGACGGTGCTGTTCTGCCTACAGCACACATGCAATTCATACTGTTGGCTTATTTTGGTCCCAGAAATCGTCTATACAGTGACTTCATCTTTGCATTCATCATTTTCGCTCTGCTAATTCACAATCGGCGTCCCTGCGGAGTCGCGGCTTGCGTTGTTCACGTGTATGAGTACATACGGTGTATGACAGGTCGGAGATGAGAAAGGACTCAAGATGAGCTAGCAGGGTGCACAGGTAGGTACATGTAGACATCTGTGTTGTAGTGTCGGACAGGGAAGTTAGGCCAGAACGAAGTTTGTGTGAGGCTGATCACGTGAAAGCATTCCGCGTTCGCCGGCGCGTGATGTCAGCCGGCGTCATCAAGCACTCATCGACCTCTACCAAGCCCTCTGCCACCACCACACGCCTCCGCATCAACGTCCGCCCTCTTCATCGCGCTTATCTAAGACACACATATTCGCGATGGCCGGACCGAAGTATCAGAACGTACCCCAGCGCGACTCGCTCGACGAGGCGGCGCCGTCGTATTCGCAAGCGCCACCCAGCTACCAGGCAACCGATGCGGAAGAAGCTCTTCTTCGTGGAGAGCCTCGCGGCGAGAATGACAACATTCCGGATGACTTCAAGTTTGGCGGCGTAGTCGCGGAGGCTACCATCGACATCCGCATGGCTTTTATCCGAAAGGTCTATGCCATTTTGTAAGGGCTGCACTCTGTCTGCACCATTCTTGAGCCATGCTGACGGCGCATAGGACTGTTCAACTACTCGCTACCGCCGCTGTTGGCTTCGTGTCCATCCGCTCCGAAAGCTACAAACACTGGATCCAACACCATCCTTGGGCCATGTACGTGTCGCTGTTTGGCTCCTTCGCCTTCCTCGGCCTCACCTTCTGGAAGCGCAAGTCGTATCCCACAAACTTGTTATTCCTTTCGGGATTTACAGCGATGGAGGCATATTCCATTGGCGTTGTGGTTTCGTTTACAGATTCCAGGATTGTGCTTCAAGCGGTTGTGTTCACGCTGGGCATCTTTGTGGCACTGAGCTTGTTCGCGTGCCAGTCAAAGTATGACTTCACTTCGTGGGTGCCATATCTTTTTGGCGCGCTCTGGGTGGTGATCCTGTTCGGGTTCATGTCTGCCTTCTTCCCGTACAACGACAAGGTTGAGCTCGGATACGGGGTCGTGTGTGCTCTGCTCTTCTCTGGGTACATCTTGGTGGATACACAGATGATTATGCGTCACTACCATGTCGAGGAGGAGATTGCGGCTGCTATCTCGCTGTACCTGGACGTGATCAACCTGTTCCTGGCTATTTTGAGGATCCTGAACTCGCAGAACAACAACTAGGGCACGGGACGAGTTTTGTATTTGTAGGCAGCGGCAGGTGTTTGCAGTTTATTTTGGGTTGCGCAGGATGTTTGACAGGGAGGCGATATCAGGGGGGGGCTTCAGACTGGTTTGCGCATCCCTTTTAGCATACCTACCTATGTACTCTTTGGCAACGAATGCATGGTGCTTCCAGTTCGTTCGGAGGGTGCTTGTAGTATTGCGCCCACGCCCAAGCGTTGTGACTGGCACTCGTGCGTCTGCCAGTCAGAAGCCAGACGTTGCAGCAAGGTGCTGACATTGGCGGGGTAGCAGTCTGGAGCTGCAGGAGGCGTGCCCGCGCGATTGGCTGCGACGTGAAACGGGCGAAGGCTGGCGGCTGAACCCTGTTACCCTGCATTGCTCGGAAACGAAGCCTCGCCGTCGGAAGCCTTGGCACGCACCATGCAATCATATTCATGCACCGAGCACGGCCAGCGATAATGGGCGGGCAAGGCATGTATGCATAGAGGACATAGGGGCGCCTTGGGCATGCAAGGACAGTCGCCGTCGCAAGACGGCCTGCTTGCGGTGTCCTCGTAGCCACTGTCTCAAGTAGGTCATGTACATGTATATGTCGGTAGGTAGGTACATGTAGGTACCAGGCCGACGAATTAGGCGAGACCCAATTTTCGCACCCCAAGCATAGCAATACCCAAGCATAGCAATAGCGCGCTCCAGGAACACTGTGCAGCTGTGTGCCCGGCACTCAATCCGTAGCGAGCACCCGTCCCCGTCCCCGTCGCTGTCGCCGTCGCTGTCGCCGTCGCTGTCGTCCAGTCGGAGGCGGTTCAAACTTCAGGAGGTGGTGTACCGTACTGGTACCGTGTTGCCCATGTGCGCTTGCCCAACACGTCTGGACCCTGGAATATCTTTCTGCAACCACACCGCTTTCTCTGCCCACCGTCTGCGCAATCCCCTCGCCCGCCGACACGACGAGCCTCTGCCTGCGCTGCCCATTGACCATTCCCTCCATTCTTCCTGCCACCACCCACTCACCCCCATGCCCGCCCGCTGTTGATCCTCTGCGCCACACGCTGCCCGCCAAGGTCCTTCCTTTCCTTTTCGTGCGGCCACACGCTGCACCACGCCCACAACCACCCCCCCTCTCTCTCCCCACACAACACCAACACCCATACCTGGCCTCCGCACACACCCCTCAGGACTCCCCCACCCGCACCCCACCCCACCCTCCTAGCATGGCAACCGAGCCCTCGCTGGTCAATGGCAACCGCGCCGTGAAGAGCGCCCGTTCGACACCTCCTCCTCCTCCACCACCACCACACAATGCAGCCATCGCGCCCAAGAGACGGAAGCTGCAGCAGAAGAAACCCCAACACGGCGGCGCCATGGCATCATTGTGCACGCTCATTTGCGACCACCAAATAGGTATGCTTCTCCTCAAGCATCCACGCGCTCTGCCGCCACATTCTGACCCGCGTCGCAGGCATCTCAGTGAACCTCCTCTCACTGCTCCTCTTGACCCACATGTTCTTTCCCCGCGCACGAAGCCGCACCACCAAGTTCCTACAAATGTCCTACTACAACCCCGAAACGCACAAGTATGCTTGTGGCATCGACGACCTGCCCTTCGTCATGTTGTGGACGGTCATCTTCACGGGCTTGCGCGTCGTCGTCATGGACTACCTTCTCGATCCCCTGGCCAGACTTGGTGGAATCCGTACCAAGAAGGGCCTTGACAGGTGCAAGGAGCAGGCATGGCTGATCGTCTACTACACTGTCTCGTGGTCTCTGGGCATGGTATGCTTGTCAATGCACCACGGTTGCTGCTTCACACACACACTGACACCCCCTAGTACATCATGTACCACTCGGAATTCTGGTTGAATCTGCACGGCATCTGGGAAGGCTGGCCCTTCCGTGAGGCTGATGGCATATTCAAATGGTACTACCTCGTTCAATGGGCTTTCTGGATCCAGCAGATCCTCGTTGTTAACATTGAAGAGAAGCGGAAAGACTACGCCCAGATGTTCACCCACCACATCTTCACAACCGCTCTTCTTTTCCTGTCCTATGGATACTACCACATGCGCGTCGGGGTCGTCATTCTAACAATCATGGACTTTGTCGACATCATCCTACCTGTAAGCGTACCACGGACGAACCTTGGGAACCCAAGCTGATCATTGCAGACTGCCAAACTGCTCAAGTACATGGGATTCACGACCGCCTGCGACATCGCCTTTGGCGCCTTCGTCATCGCCTGGATCATAACTCGCCACGTCCTCTACATGATGGTCTGCTGGTCCATTTACGCATACGCTCCCGTAGATATGCAACCCGGCTGCTACCTTGCCGACGCCTCGGGCAAGCAAAATGGCTTCGTTCCCATCTCCGACACGGCCCAATTCGAGGCGCTTGGAGGCAACGACAACTGGAGCAATCTCCTGAAAGCCTACACTGACCAAAACGGTCCCATTTGCTGGAACCCGGAAATCCGCTACTACTTCCTCGCCCTTCTTCTCACCCTGCAAGTTTTCTGCTGCATTTGGTTCGCAACCATCTCCAAAGTTGTGTACAAAGTCCTCAGCGGTAGCACTGCAGAAGACATCCGCTCCGACGACGAAGCCGATGACGATGAGGAACTCCAAGTCGACCAGACCAGCACCATTTTCAACATGGCAACCACGTGCGGAGAGTCCGGTATGAGCGCGCTGTCTGCCCCGCCAAAAGAAGAGGAGGTCGGCGTCGATGCACTGACGTTTGCGAGAATGAACGGCGCGAGTCAGCGCCGCCAAGCGAGACGCGAGTCTACGCGTGCGAGCGGAATTAGTATTCCTGGCCATGGCGATAGGAAGGATTTACTGGGACGCATTGGGTGTGATAAGCCAAGCTAGACGGCAGGCCGCTATGGCCGAGAGGACGAGCATTCGGTTGGCATGGAGGCGTATATGGGCGTTGTATCTTTCGTTTTTACTCCCTCATTTGCGAATATGCACGGCTGTCGTGAGACTAAAAGTCTCGATCGAGTAATGCGTGTTGGGAATTTCGCCTTCACTTTTTCCGGGTGGGCACGAAGCAAGCAAGCAAGCAAGCAAGCAAGCAAGACAGAAAAAAGGCTCATCACATACCATCCCATATCGCAGCATACCCCTAGAACGCAAGCATACAAGTTGTAATTCTTCCGACTCGTTTCCTGAAAACCTAGTCAACTTGGTGCCATGTTCATTCTTGTTCTCAAGAGCAAAAATGGCTACATATGTAGCTAGATGATGGATCCATAATTTCCACAAGTCTGGGGGTAAACCACTATTACTCCTATTATAATAAAGCCATACCAAAACTCCGCAGACAAGCACATCTTACTCCTCCGCCCCCGCCCCGTGTTCAGCGACATGCACCGACCCTCTTGCCCGCACCATCCACATCCAACTCCAACGCCCGAGAAACATGGGCCCGGGCGCAAGGGACCCAGGATTCCATACAAGTGCTACTCGATATATCGTTTCCAGACCTTTGAGGCAATGCACGTGCGGCCCGATTCGTCAGCCGTCACCGTGAAGCGCTCCCAGCGGGCGTCCTGGCCGGCGCCAATGACGAGAACGGTTTCGTCGTCGAGCCAGCCGAGCAGGCCCTGTGTGGGGCGGCCGCCTGGTACGCCGGGAATGCCTGCGCTCAGGGTGGCCGACTTGGCGTGCGGGCCCCAGGCGGAGGGCTCTTCGCCCATTTCGAACTTGGCTGAGGCGGTCGAGTACGTGTCTGAGAATTGGCGGGGGAGGAGGGGAATCTTGGCGAGCATGCCCCATTTGTGCTTGTTGTTGTTGTTGTTATTGTTGTTGTCGACGTCGGAAGTAGAGCCTGTCGTTGCAGCGGCGAGGTCAAAGATGTGCAGTGTGGATTTGTCGGATGTGACGGCCAGGGTGAAACCCGAGGGTGAGAATGCGAGGGAGAAGATGGCGGCTGGGTCGACTCCTCGACGGAGCTCCGCGATCTTGGTGCATGAAGGGAATGACCATAAGCGAACAAGAGTGCCCTGCTCGCTAGCCGTAGCGACGAGATCCCCGTTCTTGCTGATGCCGAGGGCGCGCAAGGGCGATTCGTGCGCTGGTATGATACTAACGTTGCTGGTGTGTAGGTCGAAGAGCTTGACTTGGCCGACTGTCCGACCGGGAAATGCTACAATGTTCTTGCTCATCTCACACAAGCCAAATGGGTTGTTGACCGTCTCGTAATCGGCAATCTTCTCTGGCGGCATCTTCATCTTGTACACCCCGACTTTGTTCAATAGCACGACAACCAGATGCGAGTTGGATATGCGGACGCGCTGTATGGGCGTCTTGAACTCGAGCGAGGTGGCCACGCGCTGGGTGCTATCGTTCCATATTTGGACCTCGAAGATGCTGTCAGCAGGATCGATCGAGTGCCAGCCGGGCTCCTCGGGACAGACCTTGTTTTGTGGAAACTTGGGCTGCTTCCCTCCTCCGACCAGGGCTATGTACGAAGTGGTGCCGAGCATTTCTGCACAGCCTATGCCGCCGCCGACTTCTGCGATGTTCTTAGTCCAAGATGCTGCATGGGAGACTGTGGTACGCTACCTCTGGCGACCTTTTGGTCGCATGTTGAGGAGGAGAAGACTGCGTCCGTCAGCAATGTGCGGCCCAGAGCATCGCTGTCCAAGGCATACCGCGGAAGCCGGTCTCGAGCGCAACCGAGAAGAAGGAGTTGGTGGAGTTGAACGAAGCAGAGAGCACGAAGGGACCCGTGTCCGAATCAAGGATCGGTCGGGTATTCATGTTTGAACCTGGTACGGGGGGGTCTCGCAACAGGCGGGACGTGGTGATGCACTAGGTGGTGGGGCTATTCTGGGGAGGGGGGGGGGGGGGATGCAGGCTATGGACAGCGAAGATGAGGCTGATGAGGCTGATGAGGCGGCCCTGCAAACAGCGCAGAATGGGTTATCGACGCGTAGAGCGGCATGCTAGGCGCATTTCTCTGTTGGTCTGGAGATGCGCAATGAGCAGTGAGGGGCGGAGAATGCTTGCGTGGTAAAGGTCGTCTCTATGTAGTGTGGTGCATGGTGCTGATGCCATGCACCATGGTGAGCGTGACAGCCCCATGTCATCTGGCCAAGCTCCAAGCTTCCTTTCCCCGTGCAGCGGAAGCTAGCCGCCTTTGGGTAGCGTGCTTCCTCCACCTCGAATATGTTCCGATGGAGCCTAATAGACGACCACTTCCGCAGCTGAAAGCAACAGAACAAGTACCTCGGGATATGTCTGTGATGTTGCGACAGTTTATTTGTACTGTAACAGGTGTCTAGCATGACCCTGCTTTCCCTAGCTGTCATGTGTCTCAAGAAGTCGTCCAGTTGGTCGGGACGATGTGGATTGACAGCAGTCCTCGCGCGTGTCTGTTTCAACCCCGGACAAGTCACTTCAAACATCTAAGAACCCTATTACGACGTCGTCTGCAGAGCATAACGCAGTGCCGTATACCTCTCGCTGCTTTCACGATGCTCATCCCGCCTCTCAATATTCCGTGTACCATAGGATGTAGCTCCAGTCCGTGTTGGTGCATCCTTCCCCAAAGTGGACGCGCCAAGTTAGGGGACAGCGACCGGGATGCGTGCACGCTAGCGAGCCCCTTTGCAGCGCGCAGGGAGCAACTGCCAACGTCCCCCAAATTTCCACGACGACACTCACTCACCACCACACCCAACGCCCATATCCCCCCCCAGTCTGCACGTTTCAGACTCGTCCTCGCGCCTGGCTGCCTCCACTCACGCTTCTCTTGCACGCATTCACAGCCCCCGCGCATTACTCCACACCCACAAGCACAATGTCTTCGGTACGCTCCCCACGGCTCCACCTCCTCGTAAGGCACGCGCCGCAGCTGCCTTGCGCCCATTGCCTGCATCATGCCATTGACTACGTCTGCTAACGCAGCATTGCAGGCACTCAACAAGACGCGCAGGAAGAAGAATGTCAAGAAGGGCATCCAGTTCTGCCTGATGGTCTGCGGTGCCTCGGGAACTGGCCGCACCACCTTTGTGAACACGCTCTGCGGACAGCAGGTCCTCACCCACAAGGACTCCGACGACCCGTCAACCGCACACGTCGAGGAGGGCGTCAAGATCAAGCCCATCACAGTCGGTATGCTTCACACCGCCATTGTCACACGGCCATGTCACTGATGCGTCTACAGAGCTCGATGAGGAAGGCACTCGCATCTCGCTCACCATCGTCGACACTCCCGGCTTCGGTGACCAGATCGACAACGAGGCCAGGTAGGTCAAGCACCGCGTAGCCAGCCTTCGTCAGCTTACACATGTGCAGCTTCGCGGAAATCGTCGGATATCTCGAGCGACAGTACGATGGCATTCTTGCTGAAGAGTCGCGAATCAAGCGTAATCCGCGATTCCGTGACGACCGCGTACACGTCTTGCTCTACTTCATTACACCAACCGGCCACGGGTAAGTACACTGAGGTGTGCGTATGCTCGGTGCTGACCAATTGTAGTCTGCGTGAGCTTGACATTGAGCTGATGAAGCGTCTGTCCCCCCGCTGCAACGTCATTCCTGTCATCGGCAAGGCCGATTCCCTCACCCCTGCTGAACTAGCCGAGTCGAAGAAGCTTGTCATGGAGGATATCGAGCACTACCGCATTCCCGTCTACAACTTCCCTTACGACATCGAGGAGGACGATGAGGATACTGTCGAGGAGAATGCTGAGCTCCGCGGGCTCATGCCCTTTGCCATTGTCGGATCGGAAGACATTGTTGAGATCAATGGCCGGAGGGTACGAGCACGCCAGTATCCATGGGGCATCGTTGAGGTCGATAACCCACGCCACTCGGACTTCCTTGCTGTTAGGAGCGCGCTGCTGCACAGCCATCTTGCCGATCTCAAGGAAATCACACACGACTTCCTGTATGAGAATTACCGTACCGAGAAGCTCAGCAAGAGCGTCGAAGGTGGTGCTGCACCGTGAGTAAGCCTAGCAATGGTGGCAAAAACATGCTAATGTGTTGCCCAGCGATTCGTCTATGAACCCCGAGGATCTTGCCAGCCAGTCTGTCCGCTTGAAGGAAGAGCAGCTCCGCCGCGAAGAGGAGAAGCTGCGCGAGATCGAGGTCAAGGTCCAACGGGAGATCAACGAGAAGCGACAAGAACTTTTGGCTCGTGAGAGCCAGCTGAAGGAGATCGAGGCCCGCATGCACAGGGAACAAAGCGGTCAGCTGCAGGAGCACGATGCCGACGAGGCATAAGCGGCCTTCTCGTTTCGTGGCGCCGGACGATTGATCCTTCTTTCGCCATCATTGCCGAGCAACCGTGGGTAGCGCGCTTGCAACAAGTCTATGGGGATACACAGAACCTGGTAACACAGCAGCGGGCGTCAAAATGGATCGATGGTGCATTACAGATCTTGAAGGTGAAGGAGTGGATGTTGGAACATCTCTTCGTACCCTGGGGCTTATCATTTTATTAGTGGACAGTGACAAGTCTTGGATGATGTTTGTACACTGTCTGACATGACGCGACTTCTCGTATGTTCTCTTAACACTTCGATACTTATTCCCCAGCCTTCAGGTCTTTCATATAGGACGTAGTAATTCAGTTTTTAATAAAACCCCGGTGGTATAATGGCGAGCCTCATCCTGAACATGCAACTTGCCGCACTTTGCCCAACGCACCTTCTGCATCGAAAAGGCGGTGACGTAGCGAGGCATGAAAGGGACTTCTCGATTCCAAGCTCTCTTCAATACTGACCCCAAGCCTTGTCAACTTCGAAACTATCTGTCTTGTCTCTGATCGGTCAGTAGCCGATGTCAACCTGGGACGGCAGATTCGTCGAGGCGTGGTGGCTGCTGAGGTTTCCACACCTGCACCTCAAGCGGCATTTTCCCCATTCAGAGGAAAGGTGCGTCAAATGACCGTGGCGTCCATGCCAATATGCCATGCGTCAGGCATCGCGGCACTGTTCTTCTTTGATCTTCGCACTGCCGGAGGTGTGTCCTCTCGGCTGTCAAACACTGCCGGCTGTTGCATGCGGACCGGTCCGGACAACAGAACGTGTGGCTGCGAGGAATGGTAGAGCTCAACTCAGTGCTTTCGCTAACGTCTCGTGGACCCAGCACCTTGCCAACGTGCCTACACAGTGCAATCGCACATTATCTCATACTTCTACCATCTCAATGCCAAGCATATGTGCTGCAGAGCGAGCCCGTTACAATTCGGATTCCAAACTACATCCTGAATCGGAACTATTGAGTGGAGCACTGGGACCGAAATGTAGTCAAGTAGACGTGGTGTTAACAGACCGCGCATAGCTTCAAACTCTATCAGCGGCCGGACGATCGTCATCATACATTCAAAAATGAACTCCAGGAGAGCGCGTTTACAGTCGCCGACAAAGATACGTGGCCCAGAACACAAAGCCAGCTGCGGTCAGCTCGGATCTTAACCTGGGGACCTCACACCTGCAGCGAATACCTGTAAAGGTCAGCGGGTAGACCGGTCAGACTTCGACTCATGGATGGCAGGTACTCCATCATTTGACTGGATTTTCAGTTATTGTAGCAGTTGTACTACTAACTACTTTGATGCACAAGGCGACTATACACACAGCCCGAATGCAAAGCGTATTACCGGATTGTCGCAAATAGTGTGTATGGATGATATCGACACGAGAACACCCTTTCTATCGTCAGCGCCATACACAAGCCATTCAACCGCATCTTAGGCGATCTTGTTTCCCTCTGGGAAAGTGATTCGGCCCCAAGAGCTTCCTAGGAGTCGTAGAGCATACCAGTCCAGTCGAATCGAATCTGGAGCGAATTGAATTTTATGCTATGCTCAGCATTACCCACCGGAAGACCATGAATAAATCAACGTTCCTTGGCTTGAGCTCTCTTCCACGTTTGAGTCGTTTAGTCGCGAGTATCTCATATACTAGCTACATATGTACTAAGAAGAGAAAATCTCAGAGAGAACCAAGTGCTTAGATCTTGGCGTTGTGGCAAGCGCCAGTGCTGCTGCTGCTGCCATGATCTCACTTGCGCACCTCTTCACTGATTTCAGCATCGCAGTTGTTCTAGCCATTCTTTCGCAATGAGAGTTCAATATCAAGCTGTCACGGACCAAGGCCCGTGGAGCGAATCGGATAGAGTTTCTGATTGTTTTGCGTTCTCGCGTACTGCAGTCCTGCAAATGATCGCAGCACGTCTTATTAGACCATCCAGACGACCTTTGTTCCGGTCCGAGGCTCTGCGCTTACCGGTAGGTATCTATACGTCGGTAAGCCGTGCCTGATTCATAGGAGCTGCTGACACGGCCCGAACTCATGACCATGCATCAGTCGCAGTTGTACCTGACGCGATTATTGCATGTACGCGTGGAGCCATGTGGAGTATCACTTCGACTCGAGACAGTAGGTATGGTATGCACGTCTGTTGGCTACCATCAAGGTCAAGTAGATCGATCGCGTGGACAATCATGCTCGCTACGTGCAATCAGCGAGGTTCAGAGTCCAGAGTAGTCCATTTGTCGGCCTGCACAGCATTGATCTTTTGCTAGGTTGGTACCAGTAAGATTTTCTCTGGTGATGCCGCGCGTGGCTTACGATCGAACACGTCGCTATGAGACGGTCCAACAGTTAACGTTATGGCGCATTCCGTGCATACATCTTGTCAGTGTTATGCGGGTGTGTATGGGCAGTTGCAGCGGAATCCTTCAAAGTTCATGTCGTGCTATGAAGCATATTAAATCAATACGCGAGACGGCCAACTAGTCAGGATTGTCTATGCGCGCTACACCGAGCGAAGCGCCTCGGGTCTATTTCTTTTCGGATGGGATGAGATGAATACACAAGACAAGGCCGCCGCGATGGTACAGTAACAGTAGGGAGTGTTGAACCTGGATTTATCGGTCTTGACCGACATTATCAGATCGCCGTACCACAGCGCTGTCAACTTGTTGTCCGGCTTGCATGATGCGCGGTGTAAACCCCGCCTACTCTCAACGGATCACATTTGGCCAGATGCGGCCAAATAGTGTATTTATTCTTGCCGCGCAATGCGCGGCAGCACATGTACATGCGGGGGAAACATGATTGGAATGACTCAATCAGCTCACCAGGAGACATTACCGTCCCAGAATTTTGTCTGACCTGCAAAGCAGATTTTGCGTGGCCGGCGGTGCGCACACAACAGTGGAACCTGCAAAGTCAATTGCACAACAATGCGCGGCCTCTGCGTTCCGGTGAGGTGAAATGTGGGACGTTCTTGTGGGACGTTCTTCTGTGAGGTCACGGCCGTTCTGCGCCCACGAGTCGCGACTCGCGATGACCAAACATCTTGATCGCACTCGACGGACCGCTGCAGACTTCACTCAGTCGTCAGGCACCGTGGGCTTCATATGCGTTCGGATGGCAAATGCAGAGCCTCCTGCTAGGCTACGATGAGCGACACACGACACGGGCTCGAATCATAGAGTCGATCCTTGCGCCCTATTGACGCCATTACATGCAGACCCAGGACCCACTGGCATGGTTGAGGGTTTACCAGCTGATGCACGGTGGCTCACACAGCACCACCTTAAACCGTGCTTTGGCAATGTACTAGTGGGCCGCCGCCAAGATGCGAGCAGAAGACATCGAACCCGGCTTCATCGAGCTCATCGGGCTCATCGGGCTCACCGTCGAGCTGCATCATACTTTGGTTGAGATGTATCAGCCGCATGTCTGCAACGCCACTGGACGTCGCTGTGCGTGACCACCACACACGCGGCTGTGCAAGGTTAGCTGGGCCGAGCACGACCTCGTGGTCAACAGCAACGTCTACCTATTGACGAAAAGAAGGACTGTGACGCACTCCGTCGAGTACTGCAGATCATCATCCGATCCTTTGCTTTTGTGCAATGTTCGTAGTCGACGTTTACATTCATGTAAGAACTGCAACCAATGCAGGGACCGCGCAGCTGCGGCTTCTGAGCACAGGGTCAGGGGTCCTATCCCCAGCTCCCATCGAGAAGACCGGTGCCCACTTCCGTCTGTCCAAATCCCATGGATAGGCCTGGACTCGCCAATCGGATTGCAGATCGCCTGGGGGATCAGAACTATCCTTGCAAGTAACCTCAGCCACTCACCACTAAGCGACCTCCAACGCTTCTGGCAATAACTTTGAGACTCAGACGGAAGCAGGGGACCATATTCCCCGGTAGGGAACCATCCTAGTGCCAGACTAAGTTGACCTTGTAGACACTTTTTTGGGTGAGATTTCCCTACTTGCACGCGACTACGGCGGCAGAGCTAGTGAAGAGACCCTCTGACAGCTCGTCGTCATACAAAATGTTGCCGTCCTGCAGCTGATGGGTTGCTGTCTCTGCAATCACTGGCCCCTGGGTCGCGTTGCGGTCTCTCATTAGTTGAACCTTCTGTCGCACCACTTCTGCTTTTTCTCTATCTTATTGGAGAGTTGTACGGGGACGTTGGGGCAGACAGCACATCGAACTTTCCTTATCACCTCCTCGATCTACAAGTAAGAGTCTCATCGCGATTGCTGGTGCCTGGCAGTCTACAACTAGCGCAGTCTACTCGGCCGATCCGACCTCTATCACTTTGTCACTGTCCTCGTACACATCGATTCGGTGTCTCTTCTCTTGCTTCTGAATCACTCACAAACGGTAATACACAACGAGCAACAATGGACCGGCCACAAGTATCAATACCACCAGTAAGCTCGTCGGGTTCAGAAAAATCAACTGAAGATACTGATGAGACTATCAGGCTGCGAATGTCTTGGGCGTAAGTCAAGTCTTGATTCGAGTCACCACGAGAAGATACTGACGGCTGCTCTTGGTTGACAGACACTGGGAACTGGTAAGCTTTTTCAGCTGTCTCAATTGAACAACCAGCTAACCAGCTGGTAGTGTATGTTGCTCATGAGTATTGTCGACAGATGCATAGACTAACATGCAGGGTCTCTCAGCTGTTGGTGTGTTCAGGTATGCTCCGCCAAGCCTTTTCCCCAGACAGTTCGACTAACCATTCATTCAGATCATTCCACAGTAAGTAATTCATGTCGTAGTGACATTTACGTCATCTAAGCAACGCAGGATATGGCACAATTGGCGACGGAAGAGCACTGAAGGACTGCCCGGTACCATGCTGATCCTGTGGTCGATATGTGAGAGTCGTCCGCTCGCGAGTATGACAACCCGCTGACACCTCCAGGCGGTGTGCCCTTTGGTGTCTACGCAATCGTGCAGGTCCGTACTTGCGATGTATCCATGACACTCCGCTGACTATCGCCAGAATTTCAACTTCGCCCTTAAATTCCAACCACAAGCTTTCGCCGGACTGACCCTAATATGCTGGGGTCAATCGCTATATTATTCCAAGTTAGGGACGATATCCCCGGTCAAAGTAATGGCACTCACGCAAGACAGGAAATGGCGAGCATGGACGGCGACAGTGGCGACCATTGCTCTCGCCAGTAGCTTTGGTATCATGGAGTTAGTTCTCATCTTGACACTTCGAGTAAGGCATTGGCTTTGCATGATACAGAACGTGGCTGATATTTGGCGCATAGGGTCCTTACAGCAGAGGCGTCGAGTGGCCGATGATGCTGATGGCTATTTCTGCCTCGGTCATCCAAGTGCTAGGACTCATCCCCCCTTACTTTGAGCTCGCCAAGCGAAATGGCAGAGTCATCGGCATCAGTGAGTCGTAGTCTCGTACAATTGCGAGTCTAGCTAACACCTACAGACTTCTGGTTTCTCATCATTGACTACTCTGGTGCTTTCTTCTCTCTTATGGCCATTGGTATATTTTCGTCCAGGAGTCTATCAGACAGTATCCTGACATTGTTCAGTTGCGCAGCAGTGGTTCGACGCTCTAGGTGCTAGTTTATACATTGCCTGGTAATATGGACGCAACGAGAACAGTCTGTCACATCTCTAACGCCTCACAGCATGGTCCTTGAAACTGGCATCTTCGCCTCTCAACTCATCTGGCTCTGGCGCGTCCGACACATCCGCCACGAAGCCAAGAAGGCAGGCAAGACGTACGACGAATACATTGCGGAGAAGCCATCGCAGAAGCTGCCTCGATCCGATTCTTCGGAAACCGTTATTGATGTCGAGACAGGTGAGCACGGCAAGACGACCGAGCCTTGTGCCGAGAAGGCTGCGCTGCAGTCATCGGAAACACTTGTTATGGACACGGATAGGAGCACATCACCAACAGAAACGCCCACACACGTACTGCAGGTGCCACCTAGCGTAGCAGTAGTAAAGTCTGGTTGAACTCACTCGACTTCATGCGTTCTTGTCTTTTGGGAGTTTGGCGTTGAAAAAAAAGTCCGGTTCGGCATTGTGTGAAGACGTCCCACGGTCGAGCGTCACGATTTCCTTTTTTTGTTTTGTGCTTGTTCCGGAGGCAAGGAACAAATTTTTTCAGTCTACCTCGTCTCTCTGAAAACAAAAGGTTGAGGATCCTATACGGTTTGGTTATTTCTGTATCAGTTGGCCATGGGAAAGGGTTGGAAAATAGTTGATCACTGATCTTGGTCTGGACAACGGGGAAAAATTGTCTTCTTCTTTCTATTATTATCTTGCTCCGTCCAAAAGGAATCGGGTAGCCATAAGGATGAGGCAATGCCCCTAAGTCCATCGATCCATTTAATACGAAAAGTTTCAAGAAAGTGCACCTCGTATTCCCTATATGCTCCAGTGTTCTATCTTGTTCGCGTGTATTCCTTGAACAAACCATGTAACCGTCTATGTATGCCCGCAGAAAGACATGTCACCGAGACTCCATTCACATGTTTCCCTTGCCCTGTAGCGCGTTGTCCACTTCCCTCACAGCTTGCCCCTTCCACGTCCACGCAGTCAGACCGGAACCAGCAGATTCCTCTTCAGCGCCTCTAATTCCCCGTCTCCAAGCCCACAGTACTCCCGCATATACCTCTCCGCGCCGCCAAACTCCTCCTCCAGCATCGCTAGACTCGCCACCATCGTCTCTCGCCGCGCACCCACCATCCGCAGCGCCGCCTGCCGTCCCTTCTCCAGCACTTCCGCCGGCATACGTTCCTCCTCCTCCGCCGCCGCCTCCCCGACCTCGACACGCCCCTCGCCGCTCCCGCCCGCGAGCCCTTGCGCAATCTCCCCGCTGCGCAGCGCGCGCCCGTCCCGCAGCGCAGCCATGTACTTGTTGAACCCGGGGCTCTGCAGCAGGCGCGCGACGACGTCGTCGCGGACACGCAGCAGCCCGTGCTCCGAGAGGTGGTATTCGTCCGCGATGCGCGCGGGCGCGACGCCGAGAAAGGCAAACAGCAGCGCGAACAACAGCCCCGTGCGGTCTTTGCCCGCGGTGCAGTGCACGAGGATGCCGCCGCCGCCGCCGCCGCCGCCGCCGCCGCTGCTGCTGCTGCTGCGGGCCAGATGCAGCAGTATCGCGCGATACGCGGCCCCGCCGTCCCTCAGTATCTCGCGATACGCCCCGACGAACCCGCGCACGTCCTCGTCCATGTACTTTACGTACCGCTCCGCCAGCCGCGCGGGGCTGTAGTCCTTGTCCTGGAACACGGGGACCCAGTGCCGCTGCAGGCCCGCGGCGCGCACGTCGTCTTCCCACGCGCGCTGCGCGGCTGCTGCGTCGCCGTCGGGCCGCAGCGCGGCGAAGCCTTTGGTGACTTCGGGGCCGGAGCGCAGGTCGAAGATTGTGGTTATGCCGAGGGTGGA
Organism: Coniothyrium glycines; assembly: GCA_025742365.1. Taxonomy (NCBI): domain Eukaryota; kingdom Fungi; phylum Ascomycota; class Dothideomycetes; order Pleosporales; family Coniothyriaceae; genus Coniothyrium; species Coniothyrium glycines. The sequence continues at coordinate 50,214 of JAMXIJ010000053.1, read as the reverse complement.
GAGGGTGTGCCATTCCGACGGGGTCAGGGCGGAGAGGTCGGCGCTGCGGTAGAGGATGCCTGGGCGAATGCTTTGAGGGGGCGAAGAGGTGGTGGTCAGGGAGTGGGAGGCAGAGCGGAGGTTGTGGATGTGTGGGAGGGGGATGAAGGGCGGGGAGGAGAGAGGGGGAACGGTCATTGTTGGTCCGGCTGATTGATCAAGACGGAGATGGAGATGGTCTTGGTTGACTGATTGGGAGTAAGATGTTGGATGTTGGAGACTTGATTCTCTGGTATGATTCGAATGTCTGGTTGATACGCTCGAGGGCAATGTTGTGAGATTTATTTGTGTTTACTCCTTGAAGACCAAGGAGGGGGATCTGAGAATGATATGTCTGCTGTTTGGTGATTCAATTGCGTTGGCGTCCACGGCGCGTCAAACAACAAACAGTCGTGATAAGTCGTATCGAATTCAAAGGCCAATGGTACCAAGAGTTCGGCTGCGCAGGTAAGTGAATGAATCATGTTAGATGCCCCGCGATAAGTGGAATCCGAGCCTCGGCTGTGCCTGGATCAGGACATGTTCATCCGAGTCGCTCAGTCCCTTGGATCGACACCGGGTACGAATTCCGTCATACCTGATACACTATTCACGATTCAGCAGGGCTCAAATGTTTCAAAACTTTTGCCTTTGCTGCAATCTATCTTCAACTATATCCTACATCCTACATGTTCTGTGTTCTCTCCTTCACCGTCTGATCAGCTCAGAGGTGCAGAAAGCGTGCATGGCAACATGAAGCAGTTGCACATTGCCTCATTTTTTCTTGCTATGAACTACATTGTGCCGTGGCTAGGCAATAAGACTCCAACGCCAGTGCTGTGCGCGTGTGTAAAAGCCAGCTGAGCAAGCAAGAAGCGTTGTGTACAACAAAACACAGAGTGCGTGGCCGAAGTGAAGGGAAAGGAGCTAGTGCTGGAGAGCAGAAGCGGTGGGGAATGGTGATGGGGATTTGACACAATAAAATTAGAGTAAGAAAATTGGAAGCGGACCACAAAAGATCCGGGTATCGTGCGAAAGTAGAGCGGATGACAGGCCACAGGGGGCGGCCGTGTCTCCTTACTCAGCTAACAAGCAAAACCTAAAGTGAACCGACTTGATTGTAGCGAGAGTCATCCTTGGTAGTTGGGAGTACGAGGAGATTCCGCAATGCCGAAATCCAGCAGGCTGAGAAGGCAACTGACGTAGGAAATGGTCGTGCGAAGTCGTTAAGTGCGCAAAAGAACCAGTCTTCTACAGCAGAATGAGGTAGTTGCTTGGCGCGATACCAGTCTCGCCGTTTGGCTTCTTCGCTTGCCACCACCTTCCGCTGACATCTGAGACTTCGAGGATGTCGTGCTTCTGGAAGCTGATCTCGTTCGCGTCGTCTGGGTTGGCCTCGTAGCTGTAGATGGCCTTGGCACGATATGGGTACTCGATCGAGGCCTCTTGTTGTGGCTCGTCGTGAGTAGGCGTCGCTGCGCTGCTCATGCCCATGCCGCCGAACTGCGGTACTGCTGAGTTGCGGCCTTGGGTGCCGGCTGGACCGCCAGGATAACCAGATACGGGAGAGGATGTTTCGAAGCCGTTCAATTGCGCCGAGGTGTACATCTGGGGCGCCTGGTTGTTGACCTGGGTCTCGGGGCGGTTGGTGAAGCCATTGGAAATGGGGCGCGAAGAGCGCGATCCTGCGTGTTCCTTGTGCAGGGCGTAGGAATCGACAAAGGCGCGGTGGCTAGCTTGCGGCTGGGATCCGTAGTAGAAGATCCAGAGAATCTGTGGGCTGCATCAGCGCATGTCCTGGGAAAGTGATGTTCATCAGAGAAAAGGGCGGAGAAGCGACGTACCGCGATCATGGAGAGCAGAATGTAGCCCGCAGCCGCAGCCTGCAGAGGTGCAGCGGACGAGTAGACGAGGGAATTGACAGACGAAGAGGTAAAGACGAGTCCAGCGGCGAGGAAGCCCACAATCTGCCCAAAATCAGTACGCGCGCTGCATCGCGGGTTTAGCAGGCGCAACGTACCGCAACATGGTAGGTCCTCTCGACGTCGGACGCGACCGTGACCGTGATGCCGACAATGCAAAAGAACATGAAGACCAGCGTCCACCAGGCGAAGTTGGGGAAGCCGCCGCGGATGGCGGATATTATGGAGCCGATGAAGGCGATCAGCCAGGCAAGCTGCAGTGGAGGGTTAGCGAAGCGGCGGTGTGGGGCGCGGGAGGTACGGACAATGCTGCTAGAAATGGTGGCCAGGGCGAAGGGATTGCCGACGATGCGGCCCATGCTGAAGGAGGCTCGCTGGCCGTACGCGTTGTCCATGTTGCGCAGTGAGCGTGCAGGGCGGTGCGGACGTGGGAGGGGAGGCGCGGGCGTGAGGTGGACGGCGCGAGCGAGGGCGAGGGCGAGGGCGAGTGCAGGACGCGGGCGAGTGCAGGACCAAGGGCGCAGGAGGCAGTGAATGGGCGGCGTGGGCAGGGTGGCAGGCAGTTGTATAGCAGGCGAACACGGACACGGCGAACGGGCGGGTGGCAGCGGCAGCGGCAGGCGGAGGGCCAGCAGCCAGCGGATGCAGCGGCGGGCGTGGGTGTGCGACGAGTCGACGAGTCGACGACGGGGGCGGCGGCTGCAGCGAGGGCGATGGGGCAGGCGGGCGGGTGGGCGTCGAGGTCCGAGGAGGTTTTTGGGGGAGCAGGAGAGTCGACGCTGGCTGAGTTGAGATGCGACGGTTTCACCTTGGGCCCCGGCGCGCCTCTCCATTGGCCCCTCGGGAGGGCATGGCACCAAGGGTCGGGGGGATTGCTGCGGGTCCTCCGCCGTGACAGGAACACGCGCGTCTGGACTCTGGCGCCGTGGGCCTTGGTACGCCCGCCGCCCGAGTGGGAAAGGATGGTGGACTGATCTGCTTGATATGGTTGAGACGGTTCGAATTGATGTGAGATGAGATGGTAGGTAGCTGGACAGCAGCTACATACCTACATGTCCTTACCTGCGTGCCTGCCACCCTGCCTACCTACAGTACCTACATAACCACATGCACCCACCTAGGCACACACACTCCCTAACCACCCACGCTTCACGGCTAATTGCTTTCGGAAAGGGGTGGCTTGAGGCTCCCTTGGCCCTTGGGAGTCGCCCATCCCGATTCCTGCTGCTGCATTCACGCTGGCTGCTGGAGTCTGAACGGCTTACATGCCCTCCACGTTTACACTCTCTCTCTACCCACCAGACTTTGCCCTCTTGTGTCAGCACGGTGGCAGCTGGCAGCACCCTTCGGGATCTGCATGCGCTTCTGACACGCACATGAAACGCCCTCCGCACAACTTACAACGGCCACCCTCGATCCGCACCACCCTAGCTGCCCACCACCTCATCATCTCGACATCACTGTGCACTCAAATGAGTCAAATCTACCTAGCTGCCCGCTGTCACTGTTCGGTACTTATCTCGCCTACCACTCTGAGACCCGCCTTGCGCGTTTCTGAAGCAATCTGTTTTCGCGCTACCCTCCCACCCAATCATGGCCCCCCAAAACCGAGCATTTTCCAATCTCGCCTGACAAAAATGCCGTCATGTCGCCAACTGTATCTTCCCTGGTTGTGCCATTGCCGTTCTTGCCGTACCTACAGATCCCGGATTTAGTCCCAGACGCAGGGGTCCCTCTATGTATCTTCCCATTCCCATTACCCAGACCAGATCGCCTGCTCACAGCGTCATCTTCATCATGTCATGGCTAACGACTAGTCCATGGCACAAACACATCCCCGACGTGTAGTCTCCCTTTGGTGACACGCTTGTTGTTTGCCAACCGCGCTTGCACATGACCACATACGATCGCTACAAAGTGATTCTCGACTTTTGAAGCACTGCCGCCTGTCAGTGGCGTTGCCAAACAACTCATACCTATGTGGTCCATATCACGTAGCGCATGAAATCCAACGTACCTGCTTCATCCATGCTATAGAATGTGAATGCTTGCTGGGTTTCCTGGTTCAGCTCCAGCCGCCAGCCGGGGGTTTCGTCCCTGATCATGCTTCTCCCCACGCAATCGGACGCAACTGGACATCAGCGTGCGCATAGAGTTCGACGTGCGGTCAGAGTTCTTCGCTCTCATCAGACTCCTCAGTCCCCGTCTCATCGTCACGTCTCTGCTTGTATTCCTCCCTCACGACAGTCCGTAGCGCCTTGGTCAACCTCTCGTGATAGTCTACCCAGCATCGCCCAGCACCAAGAAACAGGATCTGCTTGTATCTCTGATTGACTAGCCCGTTTCTCCTACGCAGCTCGGATATCTTCAAGGCCTGGTGCAATTGGCGAGATTCAGCCTCCGCGATGCGTGGACGTAGCTTTGCGAGCTTCGCAAAGCCATCGGTCGCAGGAAGCTGCTGGTCGTCAAGGGCCTTGAGTTGCGATGCTGCCGTCGCGAAAGCGGGGGCTCGTTCCACAACAAGCGCAGCTTTCTGGGCAGTGTCGAGGGGAGGACTGTCCGTGTCTCGTTCGGCTTGCGGCTGGAGTACATCCTTGTGCTTGCTTACTGCAGGGGAAGTTAGTGATTCGAACATGGCCCTGGAACGCGACCTGCATACGCAGTTTGTGTGCATCGTCGAGTAGGGATGTCTTTCCCGCGAGCTTCTGCAACGACTGCTCGATCTGGTGTATGCGGTCGGGAATTGTCTGTGGCCGCTGCTCACTTTGCTTCTGTGGCCCGCCCAATATGTACTCCAGTCGATCCAGACGGGACTCGAGAAGCCCGAATGTGAGGAGAATGGCTTCCTCGTACTCGTCCATGTCGTAGGCGGGATGTTTATTGTGGAATGCACGAACACGCGAATCGCCCATGTGCATGCGCCAGGGTCATGGCTAGCGGCCGCTGCATGTTCTTGGCACGTCCACGCCGGACGCTCAACGTCTGGTCTATCCACTGTTCCCCCGAGTCTGGCTTTGTACCACTTCAGGCGCGTCCTCCACAGTCGCATTCGCACAGGAGACGATTCTCAAAAGCATCACATGATCCCGCAATAACCCGAACCACGCAGTCGCAGCCCGGAGAGCATGGCGACGTACTCCGCCATCGGCCCTGAGCCGGCAGAGCCCGACTTCATGTCTTCAAGCACAGGCTCACTAGGGACCAGACGGTGAGGCTCACGTCGGTGGACTTGGAAACCCGATTGCTGACCCTCCCAGGCGAGGCCGAGGCAAGAAAGATGCTTCTCATGGGCAGGCAACATGGATATCCAGTGTGATCAACCTGGCCAACACCAGTATGCTTCGCCTCGAGAAAGTCCATGTGCCATACTTACTATGACAGTCCTTGGTGCAGGTCTGCTCGCTATGCCCTCGGCGCTCTCCAAGATGGGCATCTTCCTCGGTATCTTCGTCATCGCATGGGCTGGCACGACAGCAGGCTTTGGCCTGTACCTGCAGACACGATGTGCGCGCTATGTGGATCGTGGTCAGGTGTCATTCGCGACCTTATCGCAACTTACATACCCGAACCTGTCCATCATCTTCGACGCTGCTATCGCGATCAAGTGCTTTGGTGTGGCTGTTAGCTACCTGATCATCATCGGTGACCTGATGCCTGGAGTCGTGATTGGATTCGCTCCAGGTGCGGCAGAGATCACCTTCCTGGTTGATCGCCAATTCTGGATTACCGCCTTCATGTGAGATGCTACGTCGATGCTCTGATAATGACATGACTGACGAGATCAGGCTCATTGTGATACCTCTGTCCTTCCTCCGCCGACTCGACTCTCTCAAATATACCAGCGTCATCGCCCTGTTCTCAATCGCGTATCTCGTTGTTCTTGTTGTCGGGCACTATATCAGGGGTGACACAATTGCAGACCGTGGGACTGTCCGCGTCTTCCAGTGGGCAGGTCCAGTTTCAGCACTTGCAGCATTCCCTGTCATTGTTTTCGCATACACCTGTCATCAGAATGTAAGAGTCTTCAACTCGAACATGACCATTCTACTAACAATGACAGATGTTCTCCATCTTGAACGAGATCGCGGACAACTCACACTTCCGTACCACCAGCGTCATATTTGCTTCCATCGGCGGCGCATGCGCACTGTACATACTCACTGGTATCACCGGCTACCTTTCCTACGGCGACAACATTCGCGGCAACATCGTTTCCATGTACCCTACTTCAGCCGCTAGCACCATCGGCCGCCTCGCCATCGTTATCCTTGTTATGTTTTCCTATCCACTGCAAATCCACCCCTGCCGCGCCAGCATCGATGCCTGCCTGAAATGGCGTCCTCGCCGGCACAACCAGACCGAGGGCAGTCCATCGCGAAATACACTAATGAATAACACACCCAAGGCTGGGTCCGCCCAAAGCCGCGAGATGTCCGATTTGAAATTCGCCGTCATTTCGACCGTCCTTATCATCATGTCCTTCATCACTGCCATGACCGTCTCCAGCCTTGAGAAAGTCCTCGCCTACGTTGGCTCTACTGGCTCCACCACCATCTCCTTCATTCTACCCGGATTGTTCTACTATAAGATTTCAGATCCCGAATCCCCACACCATCAGCGGCTCGTGAAGGATGAAGACGACGAAGACGAGGATGTGGATAGCTACGTGACCAGCGAGGCGTTGAGCCAGAGGGACTGGAGAAGGGGACTTTTGCGCAATCTTGCGCTTGCGCTGAGCATCTACGGTGGGTGCGTCATGGTTGTTTGCCTCATCACGAATACATTTTTCGTCACTGCGCATTGAGTGCGCGTGTTTGTGGGGTAACTGGCATTTAGAGGGCGTTTTGCAAGTTAATAGCGTAGACCTGGATGTTTTGTCGAAAATTATGTTGCCACGAGACTCACGGTGAGCTCAGTATTCTTACAATATGTACACTGTCCTGTTCCCTAGAATACATGGAAACGAGCATGATACCCGTCCCACCACATTCTCCCTCAATCATCTCCATGTATTCAGCGTCTCCATCTTGCCCTTCCCCTCGAATGTCTTTTTCTTCCCTCCCAATACCACAAGAAAAATAACGCCGTAGAATGCAGTCCTTCCCCTCCCTTCAAACCTCCACCTTGTCCCCCTCACCCTCCCCAACCAAACTCCCCGCCGCACTCTTCCCACTCCTCACCACCTTGCCCATCTTCTCGCTCACCCGCCACCGCGGCTCCAGCACCCCGACCATACTCAACAGCCGCCACGCCGTATCGCTCGGCTGCGCACCCACACCCACCCAGTACCGCGCCCGCGATATATCCAGCTTGACGTCTTTCCACGGCCGCGCCGCCGCCGTGGACCCCGGCAGCGGCGCCAGCGGCGTCGGGCTGTATGTCCCGAGGACTTCGAGGGGCCGCGAGGACCGGGATGTGCTGTGCGGGACCGAGTGTTAGTCTTGGTGCCCAGTGCGCTCTATGGGGGAAGGGGGAGGGGGAAATAGATGGGAAGGACGGACCGGGCGTGTGCGACGACGATGTTGTAGAAGGGAGCGTGTTTTTTGCCGAAGCGCGCGAGGCGGATGCGGAGGACCATTGTGTTTTTTTTTTGGTTTTTAGTTCCTCTCTTTCAAGCTTTGGACTCGGGTGTCGCGGACGATTGAGGGTATGGGTCGGCGATTGCGCCCTGGGATTTGTTGCTGGCGAGTGAGGTTTGGGGATTGTTTTCGTTCAAGCCGAGGATTTGCCGGGGTGGTTGTAGGGCACGTGAGCAGAGTGGTGGGGTTCTGATGGTAGATAGGCAAGTTGAGGATCTTGGGGACAAGGAGATTGAGATCAATGATAGGGATCTTGGTGAAGTGTTTGCATAGGCAAGTGGGTCATTTTGTGGCCGTATTGTAGTTTGATTATTCCTACACATTTTAAACATCGCATCGCGGTGATGTAATCGCAACTTGAAATAGGACTCGAGCAACCACCACATCAGCGAATCCTGAATCACAATTCAGAGGCCCCCGAATCGGAGCTATTACCATGGCACTGCGAGTGAGCTAGACGTGCGGAGATAACCTAACATCTACTCACACATAGCAACAGACACTCTCCGCAAAAAGCGCGGCGGCGCTCGACCAGGAGCTCATGTCAACAGGCGCATTTTCAATCGACCAATTAATGGAACTAGCTGGTCTCTCAGTATCACAAGCCGGTGGGTTAAACTACGTCGCTGAATTTATGTGCAAAGTCTGAGACTTCCAGTGTTCAAGCTTCAACCACTCAACAAAGGCAAACGAATACTAGTTGCATGCGGACCAGGCAATAATGGAGGGGACGGCCTCGTCGCAGCTCGTCATTTATTCCACTATGGCTACAAACCTGTCATATACTATCCAAAGCAAAGCAAGAATGATCTCTACCAGCGTCTAAAGAAACAGCTCGAAGATCTCAAAGTGCCGTTCACGGAGGACTTCGCGGGAGCCTTGAAAGAGACCGATCACGTCGTAGACGCCATCTTTGGCTTCAGCTTTTCCGGCGAGGTCCGCGAACCTTTCCCAAAGGTCATCGAAGCGCTCGCCGCCACATCGGTGCCTGTACTCGCTGTTGACGCGCCGTCTTCGTGGGACATCGAAGATGGTCCGCGCGAGTCGGGTCCAGGAAAAGGATTCATGCCTCCAGCGCTGATTAGTCTCACAGCACCAAAGCCACTGGTGAAATGGTTCAAGGGAAGACATTTCTTGGGAGGACGATTTCTGAGTCCGGAGATGGCAGAGAAGTACAATCTCGATATCCCAAAGTATGAGGGATTAGATCAGGTGGTGGAGGTGTCCGTGGAAGGCCAGAAGTTGTAGCTTGATTCATCTCGTGCTTATGCAGATTTTATCGTGGCGCCTGCGGTTGGCATGGTGCACGATTCTATCCCAGAACATTATCTACGGTCGTGGTGTGTGGTCGCAATGGTACCTGCTTGTTCGGACCCAGATCACGGCTTGTCCCCGCTGCCGCGGTACGGCTAACAGCGGTCTTACCGGTACGATGTCATTCCAACTCCAGCTTCGACCCCAGACTTCGGCATAACAACCGTGTGTATCTGGCCCTCGGCCACATTGACGGTTGTGTGCTCAATATTTTGCGCCGCCTTCTGTACTCCAGTGCGCTTGGAGACACTCACGCAAGCCAGTATTCCACCGCGCCACTGCTTGTGCGTACGAACAACACGATAGCTACCACGTAAACAAACGACTATCATTGCGCCGAAGAGCTTTTTTTCAGCGCTTGCCTTGTCGGAGGGAAAGACGACTTGAAGCCGCAGCATAATGACGTCGAAAGTTCCCTCCAGAGAAGCTTTGGCGTTGCTTAAGCAGTCTATCCGCCCCGCCGCAGCACTCCGCAGTCAAGTTCAATGTAGTCTGCTCGCGTCTACATCCCGAGCTGCTCTACGAGTACAAGCAAAACCTCCGGCGCCCGCAGCGTACCAGCCAAGTCGCAATGCCGCGACCTTTGCACACTCGCATCATGCCGAAGCCATTTCAATCATCCCTACCACGGTAGATACGAGCTCGGCAGACTTCAAGGACAATAAGCGCTCCATGGACGAGGCCACTGCAAATCTGGCCGAACTACACAACAAGATTGCACAAGGAGGATCACAAAAGGCTAGAGACAAGCATCTGCAGAGAGGCAAAATGCTGGTCCGCGACAGGATTTCGGCTCTGATCGATCCTGGCACGCCCTTCCTCGAACTTAGTCAAATGGCTGGCTATAACATGTACGAGGAGGACTATGTACCAGCAGGTGGTATTGTGACAGGCATCGGAACGGTCAATGGCGTTCAATGCATGATTGTTGCCAACGATGCCACCGTCAAGGGTGGAACATACTACCCCATCACAGTCAAGAAACACTTGCGAGCTCAAACCATTGCGCAAGAGAATCGCCTGCCGTGCATCTATCTCGTCGACTCTGGAGGCGCAAACCTGCCCAACCAAGCCGATGTGTTCCCCGATGTCAACCATTTCGGCCGCATCTTCTACAACCAGGCGCGCATGTCGAGCATGGGAATACCCCAGATCAGTGTGGTTATGGGACCTTGCACGGCAGGAGGTGCGTATGTGCCTAGCATGAGTGACGAGAACATCATTGTGGAAAAGCAAGGCCACATCTTCCTTGCTGGCCCACCACTCGTCAAAGCAGCGACAGGCGAGGTTGTCTCGGCAGAGGACTTGGGAGGTGGTAAGTTGCACAGCGAGATCTCCGGTGTTACAGATTACCTCGCAGTTGACGATGCTCACGCTCTTGTTCTCGCACGACGAAGTGTGGGCAACCTTAACTGGCATCGCAACCAGACCGTGGCCGCCGAGACGACTTTCAAGGAGCCTCTCTACGACCCTCAAGAGCTCTCTGGCATTGCAGGCACCAATTTGCGCAAGCAAATACCAATCCATGAGATTATTGCACGAATTGTCGATGGGTCTTCCTTTTCCGAGTTCAAGCCTCTGTACGGATCTACCTTGGTGACTGGCTTTGCGAAGATCTACGGTCATCCTGTTGGCATTGTGGCGAACAATGGCATTCTCTTCAGCGAGAGCTCTCTCAAGGGCGCTCATTTTGTGCAATTGTGTGGAAAGAGACAGATCCCGCTGATATTCCTGCAAAACATCTCTGGCTTCATGGTCGGCCAGGATGCTGAGAAGGGCGGCATCGCCAAAAATGGAGCGAAGCTGGTCACGGCTGTCAGTTGTGTGGATGTGCCGAAGTTCACCGTGGTTGTTGGGTCCAGTGCTGGCGCTGGCAACTATGGCATGTGGTATGTTGCGGCTATCTATCTCGTTTTTTCTCTTCATGTTACTGACTTGGTGCTAGCGGACGGGCATACTCTCCTCGCCTGATGTTCACTTGGCCAAACGCAAAGACGTCGGTCATGGGCGCTGAGCAGTTATCGTCGGTCATGGAGGCTGTTGGTAAGCAAGCCGACCCCGCGCTGAAGGCGAGGATTGAGCGCGAAAGCGAAGCCACGTTCGGCTCTGCAAGATTGTGGGATGATGGTATCATTCCTCCCGAGCACACACGAAGAGTGCTCGGTATGGGCCTGCAGATGGCTTGCGGAGGCCAGAACAAGGGTGTGGAGAAGGAGAGCACGTGGGGTGTATTCAGGATGTAAAAGTGACGAAGTTGTTGCTCGTGCGATAGATATTCGACGTTGTTTTGACTTGTTCATGTGTATCGCGCCAGTCCAAGTTGCAGTCAAAGATGGGGCGATGTGCGCAATCTACCATTGTTCTCGGTAGTGGTAGCGCTATCTCGAAATCTTGGCATTCTCTTGGCAGGGTCAATCAAGCTCAGCGATCATGAACTGTGCCTCCATGTAGCACGCCGAGCGACTGCTTGGAATACGCTTGTTAGTGTGTTTCCGCCACGTCCGCATCGCAGAGGTCTCACAACAATACGGACACACGACGTGGATTCCGTTAGGTAAGACATGGCACATGCATGGGCACCGAGTAACGAGACGGCACAATTACCCAGACAAAGGGCGGACGTCCGACGCTGCGCCACCTTTCCCTCCCCTCCCCTCCTTGCTCTCTGCACGGGCGCCTGACGTTGATACCCCGATTCTTCCTGCGGGCCCATTACATAGTACATACGCACAAAGTACATACGCACAATAGCACGCCGTACTTGCCGTGTGCAGCGCAAAGATTGGCTGAGCGACGGTCCGCGTGTGATGCCTGCGCCCGTGGTAGCCGCGATGTGTCGCCTTCTCGCATCCCCATCTCGTTGCGCTTGCCCGTTCCAGGCGTGCTGGGAAGGATGCGAGGAATTGATTTGCTGACTGCGGGATGCGGGATGAACCCTCGCCCTTGTGCAGCCTAATGCTAATGGGAGCGCGCAAATTGCCAGAGCGCGCCTTGGACCTCGCAGTTCCGCTCCGCATTCCTCATCAGGTGTCTGCGGCGCGGCCGTCTCTTCAACTCGGTGACAGCCGTTGCTGCGAGGGACCGTATTGCTCTTCTCTCTCTCACACTCGCTTCTGGCTGCCTCTTCTCGCCCTCGTTTTCTTCGACGCCATCGCCACTCACACCGGGCCCGCCCACCCACTATCCACTGCCACTACCTACTACCTCCACGAGCTAGCCCTGCGCAGGTCCCACCACCAACGTTCGTTAAGCTAGATTCGGGCAATTGCACATGTCGCGATGAGGCTGTTCAGCCCTACCACTACTCAAGCGCTAGCTGCGCTCACTCTGCTCTCTTCAGACGTCGTGCGACCAAATGTCCACGCTCTTCAACTAGTCCCGACAGATGAGAGTATGCAGACAACCGCCGCTGTCTTGTCATGCGCACATGCTGACGATCCACTCAGATTCCATCAAAGATGTCGCCTCCAAAGTCGCAAAACAGCTCGTGGCGCAGTATGCCACCATTGATGACAAAGGCATACACGTGCTTGGAGGATATCCTGGCATTCTCTATGAGCCATACTACTGGTGGCAGGCAGGTGCCATGTTTGGTACAATTCTAGATTACTGGCATTACACTGGCGACGACCAGTACAATGCCATGGTCCGCGAGGGCCTTATCCACCAGTTTGGAGAGCATCTTGATTTGGTATGTGTAGATGACTGCCTATTGGCCAAACTAGTTCTCACGTCTAGCAGATGCCAGCCAACCAGTCTAAGAATGAAGGGAATGACGACCAAGTCTTCTGGGCGTTCTCCATGATCTCAGCAGCCGAATACAAGCTTCCCGACCCGCCCGCCGACCAGCCAGGATGGCTCGCCATGACCCAGTCTGTCTTTAACCAGTTCGTTAACCGCTACAACACTGAAGTCGCAGCTGGCACATGCGGAGGAGGCATGCGTTGGCAGATCTTTCCCTGGCTCAATGGCTGGGAGTATAAGAACACGGCATCCAACGGTGGGCTCTTCCACTTGGGCGCAAGACTGGCCGTGTATACAGGCAACGAAACGTATGCGCAGTGGGCAGAGACGGTGTTCGACTGGATGTCTGAAAGCCCGATTCTTCCTGGCGACGGGCAGGTGTACGACGGCACGAGCTTAAAGACTAATCCCCCATGTCTAGACGCAGACAGGAATCAATGGACATACAACTATGGCATTATGATTGCAGGCGCAGCATACGTAAGGGCACACTGTTGCATTGCAATGCATTCGGCTAACCGAGATAGATGTACAATTTCACAAACGGTGCAGAGAAGTGGAAGACTCACCTGGTCCAATTCATTGACAAATCGAACATTTTTTTCCCGGAAGATAAGGGAGGAGTGATGATCGAACCTTGCGAGGCGAAACAAATCTGCGATGCTGACCAGGAGAGTTTCAAAGCCTACCTTGCGCGCTGGCTTGGAATCACCATACAGATGGCTCCGTTTACACACGACATGATTATGCCAAGACTGCAGAAGTCCGCAGTCGCTGCAGCTCAGACATGCGAAGGCCCATCAAAACATAATGGTGGAGACCACCAATGTGGTATGAGATGGTACAACACCGGCTTCGATGGCATAGGCGGAGTGGGACCCCAAATGACTGCGCTCAACGTCATCAGCGTTCTCAATGCTGCCCGCGTGCCCGCGCCGTACTCTAGCAGGACAGGTGGAACCAGCCAAGGCGATCCCGGACTTGGTAATGGGAACGATGCAGACCGTCTGCCGATCTTTTTCGACGACATCACTACGGCAGATAAGGCTGGCGCAGCGATTGTCACGGTCATCATGGTCGTTGGCACAATCGCTATGTGCTGGTGGTTGCTACACTGATTGACGAGAACGAAGGTGCGGAAGTTTGAGTTGTTTTGGGATACCCCGTGTTAAGTTGATATGGTCGATGTCTACCGCATCACGGCGTTCTTGAGGTTTGGAAAGAGACGTTGGTTTTCGCTTCAGGTTGACTTGTAGTTTTCACGCACAGAATATGTGGACGATGACTTTTGTTATCAACTATGAGCACAGCCGTGTGATGTGACTTTCGGAGGTAAATCATAATCTCTTCATGAACGCACTGGTATGTTGGTAATGAGCCTCAGTGAGAGGCGGTCCTGTCACGTGTCGACGCGACGCGTCAAGGTTGGACTGCTCTTTCCTCAACTGGAACCGCGCGACTGATCAGATGCACCTCATGGCGATACGGTCCAGCATCTCACTCTTTGCTCTTCACTCTTCTCTTCATCGCTTGTTACGGCATAACTGCTACTCACGTCTCGCTCGCGATATCACCCGCAACTCTACTCAAATCGAGTAACGATGGAGGACATCGATATGCCGGACCTTACTGAGCATCGAGTATGCGCTAGCTGTGACAAGTATGGCAGGCTCGCATGTTCAGGTTGCAAAGCTATACACTACTGCTCCAAGCTTTGCCAGAAGGCGGATTGGTCAGTCCACAAGATCATCTGCAATGTCTACAAGGACTTCTCCCTCAGCCCCCGTCCTCTCAACCATCATATCGCCATCTACTTCAACCCAGACGACCTCCACCCTCGCTTCGTCTGGGTGGAGTACCAGCACGAATGCCATCCGAATCTGGACAAGCTTATAGATTTTGGCGTAACCAAGGAGCGATTTATGGAAGGTGTCAACAACGTCGGGCATAGCGTCATGCTAGATCGACACATCGAGCCGCATCACATCATGTTGTCCACGCCTCATGCAGAGGATCTTTGCCCTTGCTGCAATCGCGATCTAAAGCCCAACAAGAGCATGCACAAAATCAATCCGGAGCTCGAGGACACCTTTCGCGGTCCTGTCCTTGCAATGGCCCATCACTGCGAGGTGGATCAAGTCAAGGATACTTCGGTACTAGACCTTGGACCATTAGACTTTCGCTATGTCGTGGACGCACTGAGGGAGATCTATTGTGGAGTTGAGAAATTGTTCTATGCGCAAGATAAGGAGACGATCCGTGGTGTGCGTCTCAACTGTATGGGAGATGGCCTCTACCTCAAGCAACCTCTCATGGAGTCAACTTATGAGCTTCTCTCTTCTCTGGATGCTGTCTCTGCTATTCCCACTCCTGTCGCAGACAAAATCGGTCTTCCACTAGTCGTTCGCCAGATTCCGCCTGCGATCCTTTGGCGCGAGCCTGGACGACGATGTCGCCTCTTCAATCGTTCGGCGCAGATGCTGAATCCTCCTGGTCAAGCTCCGGACACTGGCTCTGTGGCGGTAATTCGCAAGGATGGTAAGTCACTGTTGCCGATGCACGTCCACGCCCTCATCGCATACACTGTCGATAAGCTCAAAAGGCCCGACCATCCCCGTGATGCATGCGTCCTGGCTAAACACCTGGATCCCGAGCGTCTCGCCCTGGTTTCCAGGAAAGACTTCGAGGAGTGGTATGTGAACGAGTGGAAGGAGCACCCGCTCTGCGATCGCAACATCCCCTCACCATTTCACGAGAAGGATGACTAGGGAGGTAATGGTACCACAGATGTCATCGGCAGTCTTGCGCTACCTTCACTACGCGCAAAGTCTCTCGACTTATGTAACTTATACGCGCCTTGCGATGTATCGAATCATCCAGGTTCACCATTCCAGGGCGCAATTTATTGAAAGGGTTCATTTTACGGCGCGGCCCCGGAAATGATGGGGCATGTGTGGCATTTAGCATCATGTAGGCGCACGCATATGCCATGAATGTACATGGTTTAAGAACTCCATGCGCTTCAATGTATAACCAATCAGTACTTCTATCAGATCTTGCCCTTCACCAATCACACCCTATACTTAGCGGCTCTAGATTGAGAAAGAAAGTAGTAGCAGCGCATGGCTCGCACCCGAGATTATACAATCTTCTCTCGGGTAGGCGGCAGTGGCGTACTCAATAAATCCCGATTAATCTACATCTACATATCATTTGCTTGTACTTCTTATCTCATGTCCGGCCTGCAGACTCACAATGGATCGCAAAGGCAACACAATCCCTCGTCCTCCACACAGTATGTCTCCTGGCAAAGCACAAACCCTAATTCCAGGAATTGAAAAGAAACGTACATATGAGGGCTTCGTTCATTGAGCAAAAGCTTTTCTACAAGACGTGCTGGCGTGGCGTGATGGTAGGACTGCGGTGCGAATAACACTCATCCGTGATCTGCTGGGGAGGTATACATGTAGTGCTATGCCGGCGGGATCGATAATAATAAAGAAAGAGGTAATGGATGTATAGAGAGATACAATCCCTGCGTGCGTGTGAAGGAAGGGTTGTTTTACTTTACTTTTATTCTGTTTTGTGAGACGAGGTAGGGTTAGAGAGTGGGAAGATGGCCTGCAGTTGTGTATGTGCATGTTTAATCAGCATTGTCTGGGCAGGGCGTAGAGTTAGCGTGGTTGATGAGATGCATCGTAGTTGAGGGAACTAGGCATGTAACGCTGCTCGTGAAATTGTACTAAATTGAGTTGGCTTATACATTTGTACGTATATCCTTCAAAAATTGGTTAGGGGAGGTAGGTGTGCTCGTGGTGTAGGGAGGTAAGCATGGCATGGGGTATTGCTCTACCGTACTACCTGGCGAAACTCAAGCATGCTATTTTGGCGTTTCCGTAGCCAGTCTCCAATTGGTGAGCGAGTCTCTTATTCTGCTATTGCTATCTTACAAGCGAATTAAAGCAGTGGAATGGCGGGCGGTATAGGACTAGCCTACTCGAGTTCAACCAGGTAATACGGTAGCTTACCGTACCGTACCTCCTTGGGTACAAGGTAGTACCTGGTCGGTCTTCAGCCCCGCAACGATCAAGCCAGCTCCAGGCAGCCAACATCAAGCGTACGCCAAAATCCATCCTCACAAGCATGGTTAGTTGCATATACATCTGCCTCTCAGACGCCACTCACCCGCAAAGCAACACGCCATGGCCATTACATTCCACGCGACCATCCCCATCCTCCGCATCTTCGACATCACCAAAGCCCACGAATTCTACATAGACTACCTTGGCTTCAGCCTCGACTGGACGCATGGCGCTCACGAGAACGCGCCTCTGTACCAACAAATCTCACGCGGCGCGCTGGTGCTGCATCTCAGCGAGCACCACGGCGACGGCAGCCCTGGCATCCACGTGCGCGTCACAACCACTGGACTGGAAGAGTACCACAGCGAGCTAGCGGCTAAACCGTACAAGTACATGAAGCCTGGTATTGAAGAGGGACCCGTGCCGGGATCGCTGGAGGTAGCGGTCACGGACCCGTTTGGGAACCGCATCACGTTTTTCCAGGAGGGGGGGTGTGAGGATCTCGGTGTTGGTCTTGGGATGCTCGCTTCGAGGAGGTAAATGCGTTGAGATAGTCGGAGTGAATGAAGAACAGGGAAGTGAGTGTCCGCAAGTTGATGACAACGGCATGATGATTGGGGAGATGGAAGGTTGATCGTTTGTATCGCCCACGTGATCACAGGTATATGTCGTTGAATAGAGCACCTGCGGTGTAATATCGTATGAATGATATGGCTACCACGTCAAGATGAATTATATATGTGGTATGAACTCGGTCCATTCGACATTGATGTAAGCCGTCCCGCTGACATTTCTCAGTTCGGCGAAGGCCTCGACAATCAGATACAGACGCGCAATACCATGAGATGGTCTCAGCAGTACCGCTGGGTAATTTCTGCGGCAGGTCGAGCCCAAGTTGGATGTAGCAGTTGTGCAATCGAGAGCTTCCTGCTGCGAAGGTGCGTAGTGTCTAACGCTACGCCCATGTGCAGATGCATAGTTTCAGCCACGTTCCTAACTCATATGTATCAATCGGTCCACATGAGTCCACGAAAATCACCTTGTGGCATAACTAGGGTTTTGATGAGGTGCACTATTTGAATCAGCAAGAATCCGCCATGGTCAACGTGAACATTGAATATCTTTACAGACTTGACATTGATCGCTAGCAGCCACCGACGGATGACCAGGGACACCCTTGAGCCTCCCTGATCATGACTAAGGCCGTCATGGTGTATCAGCGGATGCAGAGGAGTGAACTAGTGGTGCAGTGGTACGAACCGAGAGTGATAGCTTCATGTTTCCTGTTAGGCCGGCTAACCGCTGTTCAATGCTGACCTGAAACACGAACACGGCGCTTTCAACGCAATCCATCTCGCCTCCAAGCGAAACGCGATTACCGGTACCCGCCTCTGATCTTGGTTCCCTTATGCGCGATTTCGCAACAGATTCTACACTGCATGATGCCGTCTGCGACTGCTGTACTCAAGCCTCTTTTCGGCAACGTCGCCAGGCTTATTGGGCGCTACGCTGTCTTTATCTCGCTTCTTACTATACTAAGCGTACAAGATCATGTGATCTATTTGCATCGGGTTACACCTACTTGGTTCTAGGACGCCAACTACCAGAGCAGTAGGGCTTTCTAAAGAACCAGGTTGCTCCATTCTACTTGAAGACCCCTGTTGGGGAAACGCTAGCCTTGAAAGAAGTAGTGACAACTCGATAGGTTTAACGCGGTTATATGGGCGCAGCAAGCTCGCCATGATTTTGTTCACAAAGCAAAGTATGGCTTGGGAGACCGTGCCATCAAGCCAAATGTGGACAATATTTTCGCACTGTCAGTCCACCTACTGCGCCAAACTTCCTATAACAGCACATTATAAGGGTATCTATAGAAATAACAAATAAATTATAGTTAAGAATTGCTGTAGAGATTAGATTTAGTTTTTTTTTTTTTTTTTTAGGCACCCCTACATGTTCTGTCGTAGAAGACAAGACGCAGTAGGAGCCGTAGACACCGCAATGTAGCAGCAGTGAAACGACGCTTTACCAGGTATCACGAAAACGCTTCCCACAAATGCCATGCTTTCTATCGGAAGGTTACTGGAACAAGGTTCTGATGATCCGCTTTGGGCAGCAACTCCGCCTGAAATCGAGGAGAGCAATCTCAATGGCAACTACTTCAGTGCTCCGGTGTGTGAAATCTGACTGAATGAATTCACTAGAGGATCTTCTCACGCGTTGGTAAGGGCAACCGGGAAAAGAATCGTCACAAGCCAGCGACCCAGCACTTGGCTCGGCCGTGTCGAATTTCAGCGACAAATGAGTGGAGGATAAACTTGGAGATGACGTGCTTTGTAATGGACTGACAAAAACTGATCAATGACTGCACAATCAGGGCCGCGATTCTCATAATAGAGGAGGATGATTACATCGGGTCGCCAAGCTGTCGGCGCCGAGTGACTTTTTAGACACCGTTTGGCTATATTGACTAAATGTGTGATTTAAGCCGATCTTGCATCGTGTCTCGATTTCGTTGTTAGTTTCCTTGCTTATCACACTTTGCTGCAAAATAGAAGAGGGCTATTTGTCCATCATTACCTACGCCGTCTCTTCTTTCCACGACTACGTTGATTCACCCTTTGTCAAGATTGCCCAACGTGAAACCATTGAAAGCAATCTCATAACTCGCACCCTGCCCAGAGTACATTTGCGCTGAATTAGTGACTTCAACATTAGGAATATACTTATTTGTCCTTTTCGACCGCGATAAAGAATATAGGAAAGCCATCGTAGCAAAATTGGGATCATGCGACATTTCGACCAGACTTTTTCAACTCGTATCGGCCAAGTCTAGGAAACTAAGTGAATTGTCTCAATTTACCAGAGACTTTCGCCTGCACTTTATTAGACCTGTGGTAGGATGGTTATTGTTGAGAGGCGCCCGATGAGACGGGTAGGATGACCCGACCGCGCGCGAACAGCGAAGGCGGCTCTCATACATTTCTCTGCGCGCACATAGCTTTACAATGCATCGCCACATCACCTCCATAAAAAGTGTCTTGAAGCGACCAAGACAATCCATTGCGTCCTGCTGGACGACCTGAGGACACATGACGATGCGTCGTGTTAGTATCATGTCATCTTTCCCTTGGCGAGTATTTGATGTGTTCTCCAGTGTTATAAGATTGGCGCAATGCTTTGCTCACTCGAAATTTCTGCTGGAGAATGCGATGAAGATGACTGATCAGACGATCGTAAGCATGCTTGAGATGCATAATTGCATCATGTTGCTTGGGGTACTGCGGGCTTGTTGCAGACAGGGACAAGATATGCGGAATCCAAAGTTGACACAGCAACTGTTGGAGGGGCCGAGGACATGTATCAAGCTAGAGACTATGGCCAAGATTTTGTAGTCTTTGAATCTCTTCTTCAGGAGCTGCGAGGTGGTGGCATGGGCATGCTGGAGGTGTTGATACCGATCCTGATACCCAGTGAATTTCATGTTGCCGAGTCTTTCCTTCTGCCCCAGCTCAATATTCGACTTCCTTTCTCCGTTGTTCTGGCCATGTCTCTCTTGAAGATAATGATGCGCCTCATTTCCGAAAATTTAGATCTGTTCCGATTCAAGATAGCGCTCTCATCCACTCCACGCTCGATCAGGAACGCAACAAATTCACTGTTGTTGAACGCTATCGCGAAGTCGAGGATAGTGGCTGGCTCGGAGTCTTTTGCGTTGATGTCAGCGCCAAAGTCAAGAAGAACCTGAGCGAGTTTGATGTCACCACGCTGAGCCGCAAGATGTAATGGTGTCCGTCGCAATCCGTCGACAGACCTTGTGAGAGTCCTCGGCTCCGGATGTTGCCTGAGGATCGCCTCGATATTGTTTATTGGTGCTTTTGTGATTTGAAAGTGAAACTCTTGCCAGTTACTATTCTGTTGGGTAGAACAGTGTGCCTGGCTCGGAAGTAGACCATCACAGTCGGCAGACAAAACAGGAAAGACTCGGGACGAGGTGGATGACAAAGAGTGTCTTGAGTGTGCTGTATCTGTCGTTGCGATCGAGGCGCGACGAGCGGCTAGAATCGTTTCGTGCTGGAATAGACTCTCCGGGTTCGATAACTTGCGTTCAGGTGAGTCGGCATCTTGATTAATCGCCAGCTTGAAGTCCCCACGGACGTTACAACCTCCTCCCTGTCGCTTGTTAGCAATCTCTAGATAGCATCTTTCCTGGATACTCACGGCTGCGGTAGCCTCAGAAAGCCGACGTTGATTATCGGTATTAACATCTCTGGCGAGTTATTAGTAGTTTCGCTCGAAATGAGAGGTATAACTTACAGATTCCAGCAGTGGATAGCCGTATTGATGTACCGTAGATAACGGTGCACTTCGTCAGTTTTGAATTGTAAATCCTTCTTCACTGCATCTGATTGTCTTTTCAGGGCTACCTTCCGAAAGATGCCATCAGTATCTCGTGACGCGAGCCCAATTATTACAGACTTCATTTCCGCTAACCGGTCTTTGCATTTGACGAGACATTTCCCCACATATATCGAAGGCTTGATGTGCTCTCCATGGTCAGCTCTTTGGTAAGTTGCTTGCACGATTTTGATGAGTCCGTGGACATCTTTCAATTCTACAAGCAGTCTGTCGATATGTTTATCGATATAATAGACTTCCTTGATGAACTTGACAGTCTCTTTGATGATATCTAGAGAAACGGTCGCAATCGTAATAATGCTAGACACGGGCTCAGCCATGACGGGGCGAAGATCCTTTGCATGCCGCGATGTTAGACTGGAAATTTGCCCCAAAAAGCGAGGTAGTATGGAGTGGAACGAAGACGACACAGCAGCGAACTATGTGGGGACAGAAGCAACGGTTCTTCGGAAACGGACACGGGTCAGGCAGGGATTATGCGGATTCAAATGAGCGAGGGCTCATAGAGGAGGCTGAGTCGGCGCGTGGCACCACGATGCGATAATGTATGACTCCCTGTGGCAAGCAGGCACTAGGTATTGCACATGTGACAAAGATCGCACGCAGGAAGATGAGAAGAAGCTCGATCTCACTGTTGTTGTGCTGCAGTCGCAGAATTGACGATATCGATGCTGTAGTATCACAGCAAGTTGAAATTATCAAAGCTAGGAGGGGCTTGCGATGACGGTAGCTAGGTATGCAGGTAAGGCAGGCACCCCCTCACGTGTGTCACGCGCTACACCTGTCCTGGTTCTGGGGTGCGTGGTGGTGGCGCAGGCTGAGTTTTTGGAAAAGCAGGCAAATGCTCAGCCTTTCTGAGCAGGCAAAGTGTATCACTCGGCCGTTGCACAATGCAGTTTTTGTCCCACAGCATTTCCACCAGGAGAATCGTCATGACTGCGCTGCGCATCGATTTACTCCGCCGACGGGACATTTTTTAGATAATGAGGCATTGGAAACGGATATCACCCCGAAAGCAGACCATGTCATCTCTTCGTGATGGCTGCATCTACGAGCCGCGACCCATGCCCGTTTAGGTGTCGATCTTCGTCTTCGCTTGGCCAGAGGTTTCACACCGGCGAGTACACGCGAAGGCGTCCAATAGTAAATCTGATGGTTGTGAATCAACCTTACCAACCCGCGTTGAAAAAATATTGCATCCGTCATCTCGCTTGAGGGTGCACACTGCGTAGTATATCAGCCAAGAAAGCCGAGCCAAATAAAGCCCGGTCAGCCTTGTGGCAGAGAAGCACCACCATTACAAAACCATAAAGACTACCACCATTTCTGCGAAGGAATCATGATTTTTTCCCATGTGACCAAACTTGCCCGATTTTTCTTATGATAGACCTGATCCTGCACCCATTAGAAAATCCTCTAAGATTTAGATCATGAATGTGTTTTGTGTTGGTTGCGTTTGAATCACGGAGCCATAGGGTCGACGCCTCACACGTTCCTCGATCCATGTGAGAGGAGGATAGTCCGATATCTAGTCTGTAGTACTGATTATATCCTAGCAATCAGGGTTGAAACAATGGCCGGCGAGCGTGGATTACGTGCGACTGAATCTCGCGCAACAGGCGCCATAGAGACGTGCGTTCGAGCCACATGACCCACGTGATGCAGCTCTGACCAAACACAGGATCGATAATCCTTTCCTAACATTTGACGATAAAAAGCCCCTAGCATCGACGGGACGCACAGAGCTTGAAGCTTATGTCTGGCTGTTCGCTAATCAAGCCGACATGGTAGACCGTTATGAATTACTACGTTTCGGAGCGCGTCTTGCTCGAGACAAGCATGAAGCCCTTACTAGATATAGGGATGAGCTTACAGAGCCAGAGAAAACACTTTTGGTGAGCGAGAAAGATAGTTCGACCGGGTTCTGGCAACAGTCGAAATTCTTCAAAGCCACCATCATGACCGCCAGCCTCGCAGGAATGATTCAAGGGTGGACGCAGAGCGCAAATAACGGGACGGCTTATGGTATGCCGACAGATTTCAAGCTTTGCTATCAGAGCAGTGAAGATTGTTCCGCATCACAGCTCTGGACTTTTGGTATGCTCAATGCCATACCTTTGCTCTCTGCTGGCTTGTTTGGTACCATCCTTGCGGATCCATTACAAGAGAACTTTCTAGGACGTCGAGGGAGCATCATGCTTTCTTGTGCCATAACCCTCGTCTCAACCATTGGAGCATCCGTCACACATAGCGTAGGACAACTTGCTGCTTGTCGAGCAATCAACGGAATTGCTCTGGGTGCGAAAGCGTCGATTGGTAAGCGTTGCATTCGGGTGGGGGGGCTTCTTGTCTAACACAGATCAGTTCCAATCTACTCCGCTGAGCTGTCTCCAGAGCACATCCGTGGAGCGATATTAGCGAATTGGCAACTGGCAGATGCTGCAGGTTTGTGGATCCAGCTGGACATTTCCTAAATCTGACTTCTGGTAGGCATATTCCTCGGATTCCTGGCAAACTTGCTGTCCGTTGTCTATGCCCCAAGTGCCTCAAGCAGTTGGAGAATATTGACAAACACTGTACTGATTCCGACCATTCCTCTATTTGTCATGATTTATCTTATGCCAGAGTCACCAAGGTATGTTTAAGTTTTGTATCTCATGCTGTAGTGGCTAACATGCTGCAGATATCTGATGAAACACGGGAACTACAGGAAGGCTCTCGAATCTTTCGAGCAGATCCAGACCACTCCCCTGTTAGCAAGTCGTGACTTCATGTATGCTCATGCCCAGCTCGATTTTGAAAGTCGCCTCTTGAAAGCCAATGCAAATGAACGTGGGAAACTTGCGGAAAGACTTAACGCCAGCGCAACCTGTCTCTCGGAACCGGATGCTCAGACACACAGAAGTGCATCGCCTTCACCTGATTTGCGAAAGCCATCGGCGGGCAACCCAAGCCTCATGTTGCCAAAAGTTACTGGCGCAGGAACCTACCTGCAGGATAGAGCCCGTCATGCCAGTCAGTCCGAATTATCAATTCATGAAGAAAACATTCAGCTTAGGAGTATCGCTGAGCACAACAGCGATGCCTCAAGCCTGGACATCGATTTCCGTATAGAACAAGCGAAAAAGAAAGTCAACCCGTACTCATACCATATCGGAGTAACAGGATACTTCAAACGCTTGGTTCAACTTGGTACGAATAAGCGTTGCCGCAGAGCTTTGTTGAGTGCAAGCGTGTCAATGATCAGCCAGCAGATGACTGGTGTCAACACAATTGCTTTGCTCGTATGTATTAAAAAGATATGCGGGGGATCTACTAACTTAAATAGGGAACCATCGTGTGGACGAATTCAATCGTCGCAGACAGTTCGGATGACCTGAAGCATAGCGCACAAGCTGCTGCTATCATTGGCATCGCTTTTGGTGCTGCCAACTATGTCTTCGGCCTCCCTGCATACTGGCTTTCCGACAAGGTTGGACGCTCAATCATGCTTATGCTTGGATTGCCAAACATGGCATGGTCAATGCTTGTATTCGCATTTCTGTTCAAGATACCACAAGCAAGCGTACGCACACCCATGACAAGTATATTCGCTATCATCTTCGTCTTATTCTACTCGCCCACAGCAGGCACGTCACCATTTTCAATTTCCGCGGAGGTGTTCCCATTAGGTAAGATAAAATATGGATTTCGGAGTGGATATCGTGCTGAAATGGTGAACGCAGTCTCCAGAGAAGCGGGCATGGCTGTTTCGGTAGCTGTCAATCTGTTGGGAGCAGGTGTTCTTGCTCTCGTATTCCCATGTGAGGAGTAATTCTTCCATATCATACGATGTACATTCACTGACAACAGTTCGAGTTCTTATGCATAGCATTGGTATTACGGCAGCGCTATGTATATTTGCCGGTCTGAACGTGATTGCGTTCTTCCTAGTATTTCTGCTCGTTCCCGAGACCAAGATGCGAACGCTAGAGGAGTTGCAATACACCTTTGATCTACCAACCAGATGGCACATCACGTATCGAGCAGATTACGTTAGGCGCCATGTCCAGAGAAATTGGTGGAAGTATCTTACCCGCAAAGACGTCGAACCACCGATTCCCTTCTATGCTTGGGCAAGGGTAATACATAGCGAGACAGAACCCTGACAATACAGACCAGCTTGACTGCCAATAGTAGAGAGAAAGTAACTAAGGCGAAAAAGAATCAGCTACATAACTTGCAGTAATTCGATGCTTGTAGTTGATGGCTTGAATCGTTTGAAAACAATAGGTTTTGCTACTGTTGAGAAGTGCTACTATTGTCGTACAAGTAGACCGCTCCATAGTCAGTAAACCAATTACTGAACCCAAGATGAACAGTGTTTGTGCTGTTGCTGGCTTACCGGTTTGGAAGGCGATGATCTGCATGTTATACTTCCCTGCCGAATCTCGGTCTGTGCGCTGCCTTCTACACCAGCCACCATGTTGTAGAGCTGCGCGGTGATAAAAGGTTTGGGGATGTTATGGGCCAGATACCACCTTCCAAAGCATGTAATAATCCTCTCTCAAGACAATCGCCCATTGCTTAGAGTGCCTAGATACCTGAATGTGAATGCAACATCGATAATGCCGTTAATCTTGGAAGGATACGCGCCCATGATTGCTCACGGACGCGTATCCATTGTTTACATCTTCAGATATCAGGGATGCACGGAATGAAGTGACAGAGCAGCGGGTAAGTAGTCTGAGAACTGCATGAGTTGATGATAGTAAGCGTCTAAGCAAGGCCGCTCCAACTCTATCCAGGCGATGAGATGAGGTCTATTCTTGCTACGAACCTAAAAGAAAAATTACGAGAATCGAAGTCAATATTCAGAGAGACAACAGCCAGTTCACTCCACGAACAGTGCAGCGCGCATTCAAGAGCCTCGCGCTGGCTAACAAGGTATCCAAGCGCGTCCGCCGGCTCAACATGGACTTCGACGGCCTCGAGCCGCGACTCGACGACATCAGTATGATATCCGTGCTGGTGCTGAGATCACAGGCCGACCTTTCCGAATATCACTACACCCTTAGTTCATGGTGCAGGCCATCTTTCAACTCTATCACCGTGTCGACTGCACTTTCGCACAGACGCTCCTACGAGCGTCTTAAACTTGTAGCTACTCTGATTGGATAGTAGTTCTAACTAAATGTAGCAGCTTTAGAGGCAAAGAGCATCAATCTTAGCCCTTAAGAGGCAGTGATCAACAAGGTCGAGTAACAAGTACAGCTGTTTTCGTGAACGCCAATGGATTTCAAGATTACGACTAACGTTGTGGCATGATATTAATATCGGAGTAGTGCGCGTCTTGCCTCAAGGCTTTTACGTACAATCCAGACAATAACAGTTCAGACAATTTGATGATTAATGACCTGTCTTTAGTCCGAGAACTCCGGTGCAGTGATCTTCACCTTTCTTTTCTTCTTCTTAAGCTCTTTATGAGAGGCAGGGGATAATAGGTCCCATGGGTCGCCGATTATATGGTCTGAAGAAGAGCCAAACCCTTCTCAACTGGTGGGACTTCCTCTCGAGCCCTCAGGGATTCTTCTTGACATGTGAAAAATTCCCCACGATCAGGCTCGTTCGTTGGTCTTGTTGCGTGATCGTTCCAGTCCAGTTCTGTGTGATTTTGTAAGTTGGAACGACAGCTGAATTTACCGAGGCGTACCTCGCACCAATTCCTTGTTGAAACCTGATCCATGTCAATCTTCCTATTTTATGCATTTCGGGGATTGTTGAATTCTCATGCCTTGTGGAACCGATGAATTTCTCGCGCATTCTGAAGATCGCTCAGTCTGTCTGTTAAAACCTTAGCCTTCTCGCTGCAGAGCGTTCTCTCTTTTCATGACTCCTTACTCTCTGATGCTGGAGACGCGACTAGGACATCATTAATATTGATCACATCGGCTAGCGTGAGCGACGAGCGAAGTTGTTAAATTAGACGAGCTTTGACTGCAAGCGCACTGAAACTACAATCATTTTTTTGATTGCCAACTGTTATGGTCAGATTTTGCTACAGAGAACACACCTATCACACTCACCTTATTAAAGGCTCCCATGGTTTCGTAGTAGTAGAGCTGAAGACTCTGCTGGTCTTCTTCTTTCCCATTGCTTCTTTCGCGGATGCAATGATTTCGCCAAGCTGTAGGTTCTCTGCCGAGACGGAAACATAAGAATTTCGCAACTTTTCTATATCATTTTCTGAGCGTTTATCTACACGTCGCCACCATGAGAGAAGGGAGGGATCATCCGAGGTTCTGAGCAGTTTGCAGACGCATGAAAGCCTTCTTACCTTCGCTGTAGATGTTTGTCATGGTAACATCTAAGAGTCGTAGGACACAATAAGCTTGACCCTCAACTCGGGTCTTTCTTCTACCGGCAGCTCAGGATAACCTTGTGGCTACACTGAGCTCTTGCAGGTTGCAGCGGTCGCCCAAAACCAATGAATCGATTGAGTGATAGCTGATAACGGTCCGACGAGCTTTTTTTGGTGCCGATGATGTTCCACCTTTGATCGTAGAAGGCGACCTGAACGGGAGCGATCAGCTCCTGTAGGGTTCAGCCACTACTAAACTAGTGACTCTCCATGAGTTAAGACTGGAGGTATCGAGCTTCGCCAGACCTGGATATATCGACATGTACTCCCTCTTGTCAACTACGAGGGAAACTGACAAGGGTCACTACAGAGTGAAAAATGGGAAAACAAACCAAGTTCTTCAAGCAGCTCTTGCCTGTGATTTGTTCATCATCGTTTCAGGCACCCTTGCTACTTTCCCTCGTAGCTGACAAGAGGCGGTATATCGAATTGATATGCATAAAACTTAGTAGCCTTCCGATGCCAGCGATACATGGAGTCAATGGCTTCTGAAAGCTTTGCACTGCTCGCTTTGTTGATGCGGCATGTGAACGCCCACATGAAGGGCAAGCCGTCGACTTTAGCTTACCTACCGCGGAATACAAGCTTATGTTAATAAAGATCTACCTTGAGTCGTGTCGTTGACCGGACTTCCCAACTCTTCGAATGTGACTTCCTAACCGTCGAGTAGCCATGTATATGAGAGAATTGGATATCTAAGGGAATCATCGTCTCCACGTTCCACAAGGTCGGATCTGCCATTGGAGCGGAGAAAATTCGCGTCAAAACAGCTGGTAGTAGGCTGCGACGTGGAACGATGAGCGTGGCAGACGTTTGCAGTAGCAATGAGAGCGAGTTCAGCTGGCACGGCAGCCGTGTTGCGGGAACGCAGCAGTAGGAGACTTTGCTCGTAGCCAACAAATCAAGAAGCCAGTAGAGCGCAGCACAGCATTTCAGGATGTTGTGCTGAGGGAGCAGGTTGGGACAAGCTGAGGATGCCGCTGTATGGCTGGTCCTGTTTGGATGCTTGGTTCGGCCAAGGGCGGGGCAGGCCATCACGAGGAAGCAAAAAGGAAAGACGTGAGTATTGCATACATTCGGTCGAATGCTGGCCGAAATCTGCCTATGCTTACTGCCAAACATATGATATAATCAAAGGTCGCAACCTATGTCGCTAAAGAATCAAAAATTGTTACTCGTGGCTTGTCAATGCAAATTGATGTATCAGTCTTCTAAGTGACTATCTGTCCGTGGACACTAAGTTCATGTTACATAGCAATGACTTCGAGGAGTTGCAAGGTGACCTGGGTTACATCCTCAAAAGCAGCCAAGGGGCGACGACCTATGATGCGGTAGTTTATTCGACCTTGTTCACATGACCGACCTGGAGGCGAAGTCGGTGGTTCCGATAACACGGGGGTTACGACCATAACTCCCTGAGTAGAATCTCCACCCACGCATACTCGTTGCGAAAAGGCTCTAGCATCTCGTCCACCCAGTCGTTCCAGTCATCGTCCCATCGGCCGCAAGCAAAGATGGCTCGGGCATACTCCCAGTAGCTCGGATACCAACCGGAAAACTCCCAGTCTATGATAACCAATTCGGGACGCGCGCCGTCCGTTTGTGGCATTGGGGTGCGCATAATAATGTTCTTCCGCTGGAAGTCTGCGTGCGAGAAGGTGGGCTCATGGCCTTGGAAGACACTAGCGAATGTGCGAGTGTAGTAGCTCGCCTTGTGCCTCGAAAGACCGCACTCTTTGTATTTGAGAATAAGCGCACTGTTGAGCTCCGTCTCTGTGTCGAAGGGTCCGGCATAAGGGTTTGCTGGATCACTTGTCCAGAAAAGACCGTCCAGCAGTCCTTGGCGGCCGATGCTGCAGTATCCACCGGGTGAAGGCAGCTTTCGTATCTCTTCAAACATGCCCCGAAGCTGCAACGTAACGGCTTGCTTGGATGCACAGTCCATACGAGGCCACTCCAAATCTAGGCTCGATCCCTCAATACGTTCCATGACGATGTAGGTAGTATCTTTTGCGGCGGATTGGAAAATCGCGTAAATCCGCGGGGTAGGAACTAGCGTCGATTGCGCCAGAAACAACATCGTCTGGCCTTCGATAGGATCAACTTGAACCCCATACTTGACCACGAAGTGAGTGCCTACGCCTACAACCCTACGTCCGGTTGTCTCGCTGAAGATCTTATCGGCGGATTCGAGATCGTGTTCTGTTGGTAGAGGTGCTGGCAAAGTTACAGTATCTACGAAATAAGGCAGGCTATAGAGAGTCATTATAGTTATAGTACAGTAAGAATAAGGCGAAAGGTAGATAGAGTACCGTTACTCGCGATTACGTTAGGAAAAATATAGAGTAAGCTTAATATTGCGGAGAATCCACGCTCTGTATAGGGTTTACAAGCGCCTTAGCTATAGAGTAGGAAAAATATCGTCCTAAGTATTACTATATATACACTCTTTAGTTATAGTATAGATAGATTATTAATTTATTCTCTAATTATTTCTAAGTATACTTTTTTATAATAGTTATTATAATAGGCTACGCCTAAAACGGAATCCTTAGCTTAGAAAGTTCTGCCTTTAGAAAAACAGACCCTTTGGCTAGATAGAGTTAGATAGCGTCTAAGCTATATATTACTAAAGTATAAGATTTTCTAAGCTACTAAAGTAATAGAAACTTTAAAGACTATATATATATCTCTAAAAGAATAGTTACTTAAAAAGTTATTAAATTTATCTTTATTCTACTAGGCTATAACCCTTAAGGTCTTACCCCCTTATATTTAAATTTAATTACTCTACCTAAGGAGGATTAATAGGTTCTAAAAGGAACTTACCTCTAAAATAATATTATAATAGACTAATAATAGATAGTAAGCTACTTAATAGAAGAGGTAATCTATATAGCTTTCTAGGGTTCCTAACCTACCTAGATTTAAAAAAGTTTTTAAGAAAGAATAAGTTAATCCTTTAATAAAGAAAATATTATAATAAAACTTAGACTTACTAATAATAAATTAGCTAATAATAAGAGATAGATAACCTTATAACCTTTAAGTAACCTAATATCTTTTTAATTACTTATACCCTAAATTTCTCTTAGTAAGGGGATACTAAACCTTAATATAATACTAGAAGTTATTACTAAACTCTAAATAGAAGTTAAAAGTCTTTACTAAAAGAATACTAAAAGAAGTACTAGTACTCTATTACTTCCTACTTAGTAGTATATTAAAATCCCTAATCTTAATACCTTTAGTAAAAAATAAAAAAACTTTTTTATATAGAAAATATAGATAAAAGTAAAGATAGCCTATAATAGTAATCTTATTAGTTCCCTAGTATATTATATTTTTAACTAAACTAAGAATAAAGCTATAACTATTACTATAGTATAGCTATAATAAAAACTAGATAGAATAGTTCCTAAGATATAGAAGTTTCTAACTTAATAGTTTAGTAACTAGTTAAAGACTAAATAAGTAATAAAAAGAATTATAACTATAGTATAGAGAAAGTAGTAGCTAGAAGACTTTAATATAGACTTTATATAAGCTATAGATAATACTAAGGAAGATAAGAATATAGAATTTCTAAAGGCCTATTACTAAAGTATCCTTTAGTATAACCTCTAATCCTATATAATTATAGTAGAAACTAATTAGGGATAAACTATATATAATATAATAAATTAAGTAGTAGGAATTAAGAAAAATATTTACTACTTAAAAGTTATACCTACTTATAATAAAGAAAAGAGACCTAATAATAGCTTAAGGATAGATTAGGTACTAACTAGTAGATATAATATAAGGATTATAAGAAACCTAAAGTAAGAAAAAATATATATAAAGTAGGGTTCTATTAAAGAAATAAAGAAATATAAAGCTAATAACTAGTACCTATACTATAGAAAGGTAGGCTATTATATAATAAAATATAGAATAGCTCTAGCCCTAAACCCTACCTAAGTTAGTATAGCTATAATAACTCCTAATAAAATAGACTTAAACTCTAATACTAAAGATAACTTAGGAAAAGAATAACTCCTACTTATTATTATAAGTAGGAGTATAGGAGTATAGTATAGAAAGGGTAATCTAAAACTTTCTTATAGTTCTATAAAGAGAATCTAAATATAAGGCTTTTAACTATATATACTATTATAAATAATATAGTAGTAGCTATACTATTAATAAATACTAAATATTTAATATTTAGTCTAATAATAATAAACTTTATAAACCTATACTATTTAAAGCGTATACTAATTTATTAGAGACCTATTATAGGCCTAGAAGGGATAGTAACCTAGATAATAAATATTATATACTTTTTTATTAATATAAAAGGCTACCTTAAAGATATATAGGCCTATAAAATTAGTAGAGATTATAAGTATAATATTATCCTTAGCTAACTATAAATATATAAAAATAAAGTTACTATTACTTTTATAAAAAAAATAATCTTTATATATTTATTCTAAACTTAAGTTATTAGCTAAGAAGGTAAGAGGTTTAACCTTACTATAAAAGGAATATTATTATAGGTCTTTTATTCTTAGACTACTAGGAAAAACTAGAATAAAGAGAGCCTATATTTTATAGCTAGTATAGCTAATATTTAGAAAGCCTTATCTATAAAATAAAAGGTTAACTAAAGGAAGATACTACTAGACTACTTATAGTTAGAATAGAAAATATTCCTATAGGAAGAAGCTAATAAACTACTACTTTTTAGAGGAAAATTAATAAACTATATAATTAAAGTAGTTAAAAAGAATAGTAAACCTACTAAAATTCCTTAGGGCCCCCTCTATAATATATTAAAGAAGAAAGTTCTAGTCCTATATAAGAAACTTATATCCTACTTAAATTATAGTTTTATCTATATAAGTAAATTAAGTATAGCTACCTTAGTACTCTTTACTAAGAAACCTAAAGAGGGTCTTTAATTCTATATAGATTATTAAGCTCTTAATACTATTATAAAAAAGGATAGATACCTACTCCTATTAATTAAAGAAACTCTAGTCTAAGTATTAAAGGCTAAGTAGTTTACTAAAGTTAACGTTATCTAAGTATTTTATTATATCTATATTACTAAGGGAGATAAATAGAAAACTACCTTTTATATAAGGTTTAGGCTATATAAGTAGATAGTTATACTATTTAGTCTAGTAAATACCCTAAGTACCTTTTAGAGATATATTAACTAGGTCCTATAGTATAACCTAGATAATATATACTTTATATATATTAATAATATATTAATTTATACTAATAGGTCTAAAGAAGAATATAAGAAAAAGGTTATTAAGATTATTAGGAAGTTAGGTGCTACTAGCTTATACCTAGATATAGAAAAGAGTAAATTTAGTATTAAAGAAACTAAATACTTAGGATTTATAATCTAGGCTAGCTATAGTATAAAGATAGATCTAGAAAAAGTTAAAGCTATCTATAAATAGGAAGCCCCCTATAGTACTAAAAGAGTCTAAAGCTTTATTAGTTTTACTAACTTTTATTAGTAGTTTATTAGCTAATTTTTTAAAATTATAATACTATTACTTAGGTTAACTAGAAAAGGAGTATCCTTTAAGTAAGGGGAAAAAAAGTAATATTTCTTTAAAACCCTAAAAGAAGCCTTTATTATAGAACTATTACTAATAAACTTTAATAGATCTCTAGAAATAGTACTAAAAGTAGATACCTTAGTATAGGTAATAGGAGGTATCCTCTTATAGATAGGAAAAGATAGAAAACTAAGAGTAGTTATCTACTTCTTAGAAAAAAATACCTAAGTAAAGGTAAACTATACTATCTATAATAAGGAACTATTAGCTATTATTAAATATTTAATAGAATAGGGCATTTACCTTAAACTACTATAAAAATTTACTATTATTACTAACTATAAAAACTTAGAATACTTTTATAAGGCTAGGTTATTATTAGAGTAATATATCTAATAGGTAAGCTTATTAAGCTAGTTTAATATAAAGTTTAGGTACTAACCTAGTAAAGCTAATAAGAGAGTAAATACCCTCTCCTACTAAGAATAAGATACTCTATAAGATAATTATAATAACTAAGTTAAAAGTAAGGAATTTTAACTCTTATATCTTTTTACCTCCTCTAAGATAATAATAACTAACCCTAATAAAGCTAAAGCTATAATAGTATTTATAGCTACTACTAGTAAAGAATAAAGAAATAAAGCTATACTACTTAATAAACTTTAGGAATAAAAAGTAAAAAGTAATAAATAATACTAAGAAGCCTAGTTATTTATAGCCTTAAAGTAGAGATAGTTTCTACTAAGTATAGAACTTAAGGTTTCTATTTTTAAATATACTATTTATAGAGGGAAGTTAATATATAAAGAGAAAAAATAAGTACTAAAGAAACCCTTACTATAGATAAAGATTATTAAGGAATATTATACCTCTAGAGCTATAGGCTACCTTAGTAGAGAAGGAATTTATACTATACTAGTAAAGGACTACTTCTAGCTAGGTATATCTTTAAGTATTTAATAGTATATTTAGAACTATAATACTTATAGCTAAATAAAACCTTAGTAGAAACTTAAATAAGGACTTCTCTAACTACTACTAATCTCTAAGTAGATTTAGAAAAAAATCTTAATAGACTTTATTATAGATCTACCCTTAAGCTATAGGTTCTAATACTTAATAGTAGTTACTAACTAATTAAGTAAAGATATAGTCCTAATCCTACTACCTAACCTAGAAACTATAATAGTAGTAGATACCTTTATTAAAAAAGTAGTAGCTTATTACTAGCTTCTTAATATAATTATAACTAACTAAGGTAGGTAGTTTCTAAGTAATCTTTAGAAGGTACTATATAATTAGCTAGGAATCTAATACTAAGTATCTATAAGTAACTATCCTTAGATAGATAGTACTACTAAGA
This sequence comes from Coniothyrium glycines, assembly GCA_025742365.1. Taxonomy (NCBI): domain Eukaryota; kingdom Fungi; phylum Ascomycota; class Dothideomycetes; order Pleosporales; family Coniothyriaceae; genus Coniothyrium; species Coniothyrium glycines. Next base: position 15,800 of record JAMXIJ010000053.1, on the reverse strand, counting down.
GAATAAACTCTATAGTAGAAGTATACCTCTAAGTATATATAAATTAGTAGTAAGATAACTAGTTAAAATAACTCCCTAGTACTTAGATAGTAATTAAAGGATAAAATATAATCTTAACTAGAGTAAGTCCCTTTTTCCTAATATATAGGTATAATATTAACCTAATCTAATAAGAAAAGAATTCTAAGATAGCTTTCCTATCCTTAGTAAGTAAGAAGAAAGGCTATACTATTATAAAGAAACTATAATAAACCCTAGAATTTATATAAGCTAAAATAGTAAAAGTATAATAAGAATAAAAGAGATAGGCTAACTATTACTAAAAAAAGGCTCTAAACCTAAGAATTAGAAATAAAGTTTAGCTAAAATATAACTAAATATTATCTAATAGGTACCTAAGTAAGAAGCTTAACTAGAAAAATATAAAGTTTAGAGTAATAAAGATTATCTCTCTATACGTAGTAAAGCTAAGTATACTACTAAATATCTACCTAAGGTTCTATATAGACTAATTAAAATTAAGCCTTAATAATCTACTACTAGGATAATTTATAGATAATAAATAACTCCTAGTAGTTATCTAAACTAAAAAAAGGAATAAGGAATTCTTAGTAGAAAAGATCTAAGTAGAAAGATAGAAGAATATAAGAAAAGGAAAAAGGTATAAGTACCTTATAAAGTAGAAAAGATATTAACTATTAACCTAGGAACTAGAAGTAGAGATCTAAGAGATAGTAGCCCTAGATAAATAGGAGAAGGATACTAAGCTAATATAAGACCTACTAGAATAACTCTTAGTAAGGTTTTAGCTAAGGTCCCTATTAGTTATAGGCTACTAGTAAAGGATATACTTCCTACTATAAGAAGTATAACCTAAGAATAAATAAAAATTTCTAAGTAAAAGAGAGGGAGGTAGAGGGAATAAATATAAAGCTTTAGAGAACTTAGTATAGTATAGAGGTATATACTGCTAGTAAAGTAAGCTCTAGAAGGCTACCCTAAGAATCTCTTATATATCTAAGAAAGTCTAGCCCTTATCTACTACTATTTACCTATAATACGCTAAAGGAATATTATAATTATCTACTATTCTAAATATAACTTCTTAGTAGTAGGCTACTACTTTTACTATATAATAAGAAATATATACTAGTTATATAATTAGTAAAAACCTAGATATAGTAGGTAAAAGAAATAAAATAAAGAAAATAGGGAGGAAATATAAAAGATATTTAGTAATATATAGTTAGCAGATAAAAGAAGATTACCTCCTACTAAGAATATACCTAATAAGCTAATAAATATCTATAGGAGACCCCTAAATTATTAATAGAGACCTATATAAAGAAAAGGGGAGATAGAAATAAAAAAGAAAGGTAGAGATAATATCTATACTACCTACTAAGAAAAATAAACTAAAACTCTTTAGAAGAAGGAAATAAATAAAAAAAATTATACTAAAGTATACTATCCTAGTCTATAGTAAAGGTAGAAAAAGGAGGGGGTATTACAGACTAAAAAACTAGGAATCCTAAGAAGAACTAAACTTCTCTAACCTAAACCCTAGTTAAAAACTACTACTAGAGCCTAGAACTATATTACTAGAGCTAGTATCTATATTACTAGAACTAACTCTAAATAGTAGGTATAATATAAGGGGAAAGGTATTAATACCTTAATAGCTAGCCTCTATAGGAACCTTTTTAGAGGAACTACCTAAAATAATAATACTAGTATTAAGGAGATAATTAACCTACACCTTTAGGATATACTTAAGCTTAATACTTATATTCTTAACCTATACCTCTAAAGTACGCTTAAGTATAATACTAAAATTAGTTAATATAGAAGAAAGAATACTATAGTAGATCTTATTTATATATTAGAAAATATTAGCTAAAAATTAAAAAAAAAAAAATAAGAAAAAAAGGGAATAAGGAAGGAATAGCTATAAACTGTAACTAAATAGTTAGTAAGTAACTAGATATTAGCCTTAATAGCAATAAGACATTTATAGCTACTAAAAGTAAGATCCTAAGGCTAGGACTAATTATAATATTTACTAGCCTTATTACCCTTAGTTATAGTAATTTTAGCCTTAATAAGTAGGATAAATTAAGTAATAAGGCCTTAATACGTATACATCTCTATTATAGATATATTCTTATTAGCCTTTTTTAGACTTAAGTATATTATAATAATATATAGCTTAATATTATCTAGTAGCTAAGATAGGATTAGTAAAGAACTCTAAAAAAGAGAAAATTATAAGAAATATAGTATAATAGGCTAACTTCTTATTAATATAATAATAGTAGGACTTTATAAGCTTACTATTAAAAAAATAATTATTATCCTCCTAATATAAAATAAGAGTATATTAAGAGTAGTAATAAGGATTAAGCTTCTCTATAATAGGTAGGAGGAGAATTTAAATAGTAGTATACTTACGTAGAGAATCCTACTATATAAAAATATTAGTAAAGAAAGAAAATCTTAGCTAGGTAAAGCTAACCTAGGCCTAAAGTAAGAAGAAACTTATAGTATCTCTACTTTTATACTTCTTACTAGGGGTCTATAGTATTAGAAAAGCTATAATTATATATATAGAGAATAAGTAAACTAGTAAAGAAAGTAAGGAAGTATTATAGATAGGTAGTAAGGTAAGAAAATATAGTAGTAGAGTAAATTATAATTATTTTTTAAGGCTATAAAGAAAAAAAAGAGTAAGTAAGGTATATATTATTTTAGAGGGGTATAGAGGACTATATAGAAAGGGAGCTTATATAATAGACTATACCTAAAATAGAATCCTTAGCTTAGAAAGTTCTACCTTTAGAAAAACAGACTCTCTAGCTAGATAGAGTTAGATAGTATCTAAGCTATATATTACTAGAGTATAAGATTCTCTAAGCTACTAGAGTAATAGAAACTCTAAAGACTATATATATATCTCTAAAAGAATAGTTACTTAGAAAGTTATTAAATTTATCTTTATTCTACTAGGCTATAACCCTTAGGGTCTTACCCCCTTATAGTTATAAGCCTAATACTCTAAGTATATAAGTATTAGATATAGTCCTAATATATAAGTAGCTAAATCTTAGATTGTTATAGATTTAGGATTATACTAGTGTAGCCTTAGACCTATAAAAAGAGGCCTGCTTATAGCTTAGGCTATATATATATAATATAATTAATTTAAGCCCTATCTCTATTAAAACTATTAATCTAATAATTAAAAGTCTTATTTATACTATATATAAATATATTTATTATATCTTATAATTAGAGAGATATAATAGTAATCCTAGATTATGTAGGAAACCTGTTTCCTAGTAGGAAACAACTTTAAAAAGAACTATACGTTTATTTAAGGCTAAGAAATAACTTTCTAGGAAATAACATTCTTAGAAATAATATTTAATTCTAGGAAATAACTTTCTAGGAAATAACTTTCTAGGAAATAACTTTCTAGGAAATAACTTTTTAGGAAATAACTTCCTAATATATATTACCTACCTATTTCTAGGAAATAACTTCTAGGAAATAACTTCTTAATATATATTACCTACCTATTTCTAGGAAATAACTTCTAGAAAATAACTTCTTAATATATATTACCTACCTATATCTAGGAAATAACTTTTAGGAAATAACTTCCTAGTACTTATAATATATATACTAATTAAGTATATAAACTTTAAATATATAAACTACTATTTTAAGTATTTTATTAACCTAAATTATAGAATACTTATAGAGGTATATAGGATAAGAAGGGTTTCTATAAAGGTAATATTCCTAAATATAGTAAGAAGTATTACCTTCTTAAAAACCCTTCCTTTTTAGATAGCCTTTCTATACTATATTAAATATAGATTAACTATAGGTAAGTAGTATATAGTAACCTAAGGTTATAATAGGCTGTCTATACTATTATTATTAAAATCCTATTCTCCTATAGAGATATTCTCTATATAGCTAGAACTATTCTAACTTTTTTATACCCTTTTTATAGTTAGTAGAGTATTAATAAGAACTATATAGCTATACTTATTAAAAAGTAATAGTAGTTAACCTTCTTAATATTAATCTAACTATTCTATAAAGAAGAATTTAGTAGGAAGGGCCTTTTCTTTAATAAATACTATAAAAAGTAGTTTAATATAATAAGCTATTATTAAAATATCCTAATTATACTCTATAAGTATTTTAGTCTATTACGTAATATATATTTAAGTAATAGACTTAAACTAGACATTAGCTCTAATACTCTTTAGTAATAACCTAAAAATTCCTACTATTCTAAACTATTTCTTTACTATATTCTATTTCTTACCTTAATTAAAAAGCCTACTAAAGAGTTTATAGAGGTTAGGGTTATCTTATTTATTTAGTATATACCTATTATTAGATTTATAAGCTACCTTAAAAAGATAATCCTTTATAATAGAACTATAGCTAACTCCTTAAGTACCTATTCCTTTTACTATACTATAAATCTTTTACTCTAATTAAATATAATTTTTATATAATATATTTAATTTCTATCTTTAGTATATTTCCTCTATAAAGCTCTTAATCTTACTTTTTTATATATTAACTAACTAGTATTAAAAAGTCTTATACTAGAGAATAGTAAGACCTATTTTATTAACCTTATTATAGTTATCCCTTTATAAGAGAACTATCTATAATTATATAATTATAGAGTAAAGATTATCTAAATTAAATACCTATACTACTAATAAAGTTTATACTATTATAATATACTTAAACTATTTCTATATATCTAAGTACTATTACTACTACCTTATAATAATAGCCTACTAATCTAGAAATACTTTTCTTAACCTAATAGCTTCTATATTTAAGATTATCTATATAACTATATTAACCCTACTACCTAAAAAATACTTAGTAAAGTTCTAATACTATTATTAGTTATTACTTAGTATAATAGGTACTTTTATAGCCTCCTAGTCCTAATTACTTATAACAGCTTATACTAAGGTAAGGTTTATTTAGTTAACTAGAGCTTTATTTACCTAGTAGGTTATCTTTTCCTTTAGTACCTACTTCTACTTATTACTTAGGGTACCCCTTTTAAAGTCTTCTTTTACCTCTACTAGTATAATAGAAGATAGTTAAGTATAATTAGGATAGATTTACTCCTAGTCTTTACCTACCTCCTATATAGCTATAGGGTTATTATAAATATACTAAATAGCTTTAAGTAACCTTTAATAATTTATATTTTAATATAACTATATAAGTACACTATAAGGATTATATATATAGAATACTTCTAAATTCTTAAACTTATTAATATAATATATAAAAATAGTATAGTCCTACTATAATAGTATATTATCTACAGCCTAGATTACTACTACCTAGCTATTACCTACTAGTACCTTAGTAGGTTAAAATTAAAAACTTTCTATTACTACTAGTATAAAAATTGTTTTAGAGAAAATTAGAAAAATAAAAAGTAGAAAAGTTTAAGTATATAGAAGAAGATACTTTAATATAAATAGAAAGTAAAGAATACTAGACTACCTTAGTTAGCTATACTAAACTAAAATTAGGCTAAATTTTAAGAAAGAATCTAGGTCTAAATCTACTAAGTTCTTACCTCCCTATCCTTAATAGGCAAAGGGATTAACTCTAGTATAGGATTAATCCTACCTTAAACCCTAACAGTTAGGGGATTAATCCTACCCTAAATCTTCTATTAATAGGATTAATACCTAAATTAAAGTAGAAATTAATATAACTTTATAGTATTGTGTAGTAAACTTGTGTACTTTAAATGCGCCTACTCCTATCCTTAATAGGTAAAGGGATTAACTCTAGTACGGGATTAATCCTACCTTAAACCCTAATAGTTAGGGGATTAATCCTACCCTAAATCTTCTATTAATAGGATTAATGCCTAAATTAAAGTAGAAATTAATATAACTCTATAGTATTATATAGCAAACTTATACACTTTAAATATACCTACTCCTAATATTATATAATAACTATATTATAAGCTATTTATTATATTATATTATAATAGTAGTATTTAGTAGGGTTATATTAGGGCTACTCTACTGTAAGGGTAAGGGTTATATAATTAGCTATAAACTATATATACTAGGCTAGAGAAACGCTAAACCTAAGAGCTAGCTGTTATTACACTTAGTTAATTATTATAGGTCTATCTCTTTTAAGCTAGGCTCCCTTTAGGGCTTAGTATCTAAAAGCATACTAGTATATAGTACCTAAAGAATTACTACTTATACTAACTAATATACTTTCCTTTATCCCTCTACTAAAAAAATATTAAGAAAGAGAAAGTAAAGTCTATAGCTAATTTAAAGGTAAAAGTAGATAAGGAGATTAAGGAAGAGGTGTAGAGACTAGCGCTTCCTCTTCCTACTATTATCTACCTTTACTACTAATAATCCCTACTACCTAAGTATATAATCTATAGGATCTTACTATTACTATAGGTATATATAGTTAGTAAAGTATAGGCCTAGCTAGCCTTACCCTTATTCTTAACTGTCTACCTCTACGCTTCTATTCTCTTATATTATAAAGTATAGTAGAATAGAAAAAATAACTAGTAAGTCTATTCCTAATATAATTACTACTAATATAAATAGCTACTACAGCTTAAATAGTTTTAGTAATATTAGCTTATATAGTAGTGTTAATTATATAGGGATAGATAAAGCTATAGGAGTAGGGTTATACTTATTATTACTATTATTACTATCTACAATCTCCTCTACTACTACCTAATAGGCCTTAACTAACTTATATACCTTAATCCTTAGCTACTCCTTACTCTTAATAGGGCTATACTTAATAGCTACTATACCTAGCTAGGTATCTAAGGCTATACTTACCGTATACGTATCTAGCTATACCCTATATATAAGGTTTAGCTAGATATACTACTATAGCTCTAATAGTATCTACTTAGTAAATATATTAGAGATAATATTAGGTAGTATAAGATAGAGACTACCCTAGCCTAGTGTCTAGGCTACCTAGTACTAGTAGTTACCTTATACTAGGTAATAGTAGAAGGTATTTTTCTACTTCTATAAAGGGTAATAGGTACTATATATAGTTTATATTAGGCTAATTACAGCTTATATATAAATATAGCCCTTTTTTTAGTTATTACTACTTTAGATCTATATAATCTTTATAGCATAGGCGTAGCCTAGTAGTACTATAGCCTAGTAGTACTAAATAATAGCTAAGACTAGCTACAACTTATAATAATTATAGATCTACTATACCTACTAAAAGGTACGCGTTTCTATAAGTAGGCTAGAGCTTAGCTTAGCTAGTGTTTAGAAGGGAGCTAGTATAGGTATAACTATATCTAGTAAAATAAAAAGGCTACTATACTACCTTTAGAAGCTTAAAAAAGATAAAGTATAGACCTATATAGCTAGATAACTAACTATATATACCTTAGTAAGTATCTCTATAGCTATCTTATATAGTATCCTAGATATCTAGTAGAAGTTATCTTTATTACTAATAGCGTACTTAAATAGCTAGAAAAGAGACTTAATATTAGTAGGCTAGATAGCTATATAGGTATATATCTCTACTATAGACGTGCTAGGTAAAAAAAGAAAAAGTCCTAAACCTAACTTATATAGTTCTTAGGCGCGTACCTATTATTTCTTTTAGGCCTATATAGTATAGTAATTATTACTAGTAATAGTAAGGGCTACTAGTGTAGGTAATATAACTAATAGTACTAGGGATACTAGCTCTAAGTTTAGATTAGATTCTTTTATAGAGTTATCTAGTAGGACTAGCACCTTATCCTCTACTAGTATATAGGCTCTCTTAGAGGGTTATAACTCCTAGTTAGTAGAAACTAGTTACTTCTACCTTTCTAGGTCCTATTAAGGTATAAGCTATTATATAGAGAGGGGTAGAAATAAAGAGAAAAATAAAGAAGAAGAAAAGAAGGGAGAAGAGGAAGCTGTTAGGGCGTGCGTAGCTACTACTAGCTATTACTAGGCATCTTCTATAAGAGTACCCTTAGGAAGTATATCCTATAGTAACTATATTACTACTAGTAGTAAGTACGTAACTAAAATTAGCTAGTAATAACTTACCTCTATTAGAATTAGCTAGCTAGTACTATACTAGATACTATTAGGGACTATAGCTAGTAGTAAGATAGTTACCTAGTAGAATAATAGCTTACTATATAGGTTGTTTAGGATATAGTAGGTATACTTATACTAGATAACTAGGTTATATATAGCTAGAAAGCTTTATATACTACTAGTAGAGTAAGAGGCTATAGCCTCTAGCACTATAAAGATTACTATAGTATTATAGGGGTAAAGGAATAAAGTAGTTTCTAATTAGAACTAGTATAATATTTTACCTAGGTGTAGATAGAATATAGAGATAGTAGGGATAAAAGTATAATAGTAACTTATATGTAACTTAAGTAGGTAAGTTAAGTAGAGTATAGATAGATTAGTATATAGTAGTAGTATAGAGGTAAGGATTTAGGAAAGTATATTAGCGCTATAGTAGTACTTTACTTAGGTATATAACTTAGGGGTAACTAGAGCCTATCCTAATAAAGTAATATAATATAGTTATCCTAGAAATAAGTAAATAAAAGTAAAAAAGAAAAAAGATTCTAGTAAATTAAGAGAGCTATTTAGAAATACACTACTATTATATAAATCTATTCTATAAAAGAAAGTAGGTCTATAATATAATAGAGTTATTTAATATACTATTTAAGTATATACCTATATATTATATTACTATCTATAAGAGCTACGTATAGAGGATTATTAAGTTATAGCTATAGATATACTTAAAGATAAAGTATATAGAGTATATTTAGAATATATAACTATAGATTATATAGGTAGTATATAAGAAGGCGTAGCTATAGCTATAGGTAGACACCCCTAATAACATTATTTACCTAGTAGCTACTTCTATACTACTACCCTATCTACTACTATATTATAATAGAGTATAATATAATTAATATAAGTATATAAATTATAGTATTAAGCGTATTTAAGATTACTACTAATCTAAGCATAACTAGACCCCTAGTACCTACTATCCTATAATATAAATATATAGTATTTCCTATTAAAAGTTATATAGTATAAATATACTAGGAAAATTATTCTAGGTTTATCCTATTCTTAAGATAGTAAAGAAAAACGTAGTGTAGAACCTAGACCTTTTCTAAGCGCTTACGCGGTTGTTAGTATAGATTAGTATAGAGCTAGAGGAGGATAATAGATAGTACTTTAGTAAGATTAATATAGACTTAAATTATATTAAGTTTAATAAGTAGCTAAACTGCGTAGGCTAGGCCTACTACTTAGAAGAGCTTAAGCCTAACTAGCTACTTACTATAGTAGCTACACTAATATATAAAGAATATATACTATTAGAAGTTAGCTAGGTAGTCTATATAGTACTCTAGTAGGTATAGAAAGTATCTAAGTCTAGTATTATAGGTATATTAGCTATAATCTATATTAACTAGTAAGAGTTTAGTAGTACTACTAATAAAAAGCTATTTAACTTAGGCTAGATAGCTAGTACTATAGCTAAGTATAGTAATATATAGGTAGTACTAGTTATGTACCTCTAGTAAACACATACCTTACCTATTATCTAGGCCTACTATAATAGATAGGAGATAGAGGGTAGGTAGCTACTATACTACCTTACTAGTAGATAGTAGTAGTACTTATAGTAGATTAAGTATATAGTTAGGTGTAATAAGTAGATAATAGATAGTAAGGAGGACTAGTTTAATATATAGTTAGATAGTAGTAGTAACGTAGAAGACTTAGACAAGCAGTAGGAAGCGCTACTAGAGGGATATATCTACTAGTTACTAATAGCGCTACTAAACTATAAGCTTAGTAATAATAACTATATAAGTATACTATTAAGTAGTATAGCTATACTAGGTATCTAGGCAGATAGTAGGTAGTTAAGCCTACTAGTGTATACGCCTAAGCTATCTACTATTATTACTATAGCACGTATATTAGTACTATACTAGGTAAACTAGGAGTAGTAGTAAGAGGTTAACTAGCTAGTAGGTAGTAGGTATACTACTAAGAACGTAGCTATAGTAGTAGTAGGTTACTTTAGATATATCTAGAAAATAATACATTACTTTATATAGCTAACTAGGTATAATAGTAGACCTACCCCTATAGACTTTTTATTATAACTATAATTATTTAGATTTAAGATCTACTTTACTACTAATATAGAAGGTATAGTTAACTAGGTAGGGGATACGCTATTATACAGCTACGTCTAGTTTAGTATAGCCTAACTATAGTCTATAATCTATAGTATAATTACCTATACCTAGTAGTATATACTAGCCTAGTATATAGAAAAAAGGTCTAGGATTCTAAGGACTTAGAGAAAAAAATTTTTTTTTTAAAAAAAGCTAAAACCTAAAAAATAAGAAAATAAAAATAGAATTTTTTTAAACTATACTATTTAGAGACTAGTATAAAGTTTCTGTCTATAACGTTGTATAAAGTTTCTGTCTACAATATTGTATAAAGTTTCTATTTATAATGTTATATAAAGTTTCTATCTATAATATTATATAAGGTTTCTGTCTACAATATTATATAAAGTTTCTAACTATAATATTGTATAAGGTTTCTGTCTACAATATTGTATAAAGTTTCTGTCCAAAACGTTGTATAAAGTTTCTATCTATAACGTTATATAAAGTTTCTATCTATAATATTATATAAGGTTTCTGTCTATAATATTATATAAAGTTTCTATCTATAATATTATAGATAGAAACTTTATATAATATTATAGAAATATATATATATTATAGATAGAAACTTTATATAACGTTATAGATAGAAACTTTATACAACGTTTTGGACAGAAACTTTATACAATATTGTAGACAGAAACCTTATACAATATTATAGTTAGAAACTTTATATAATATTGTAGACAGAAACCTTATATAATATTATAGATAGAAACTTTATATAACATTATAAATAGAAACTTTATACAATATTGTAGACAGAAACTTTATACAACGTTATAGACAGAAACTTTATACTAGTCTCTAAATAGTATAGTTTAAAAAAAATTCTATTTTTATTTTCTTATTTTTTAGGTTTTAGCTTTTTTTAAAAAAAAAATTTTTTTCTCTAAGTCCTTAGAATCCTAGACCTTTTTTCTATATACTAGGCTAGTATATACTACTAGGTATAGGTAATTATACTATAGATTATAGACTATAGTTAGGCTATACTAAACTAGACGTAGCTGTATAATAGCGTATCTCCTACCTAGTTAACTATACCTTCTATATTAGTAGTAAAGTAGATCTTAAATCTAAATAATTATAGTTATAATAAAAAGTCTATAGGGGTAGGTCTACTATTATACCTAGTTAGCTATATAAAGTAATATATTATTTTCTAGATATATCTAAAGTAACCTACTACTACTATAGCTACGTTCTTAGTAGTATACCTACTACCTACTAGCTAGTTAACCTCTTACTACTACTCCTAGTTTACCTAGTATAGTACTAATATACGTGCTATAGTAATAATAGTAGATAGCTTAGGCGTATACACTAGTAGGCTTAACTACCTACTATCTGCCTAGATACCTAGTATAGCTATACTACTTAATAGTATACTTATATAGTTATTATTACTAAGCTTATAGTTTAGTAGCGCTATTAGTAACTAGTAGATATATCACTCTAGTAGCGCTTCCTACTGCTTGTCTAAGTCTTCTACGTTACTACTACTATCTAACTATATATTAAACTAGTCATCCTTACTATCTATTATCTACTTATTACACCTAACTATATACTTAATCTACTATAAGTACTACTACTATCTACTAGTAAGGTAGTATAGTAGCTACCTACCCTCTATCTCCATATCTATTATAGTAGGCCTAGATAATAGGTAAGGTATGTGTTTACTAGAGGTACATAACTAGTACTACCTATATATTACTATACTTAGCTATAGTACTAGCTATCTAGCCTAAGTTAAATAGCTTTTTATTAGTAGTACTACTAAACTCTTACTAGTTAATATAGATTATAGCTAATATACCTATAATACTAGACTTAGATACTTTCTATACCTACTAGAGTACTATATAGACTACCTAGCTAACTTCTAATAGTATATATTCTTTATATATTAGTGTAGCTACTATAGTAAGTAGCTAGTTGAGGCTTAAGCTCTTCTAAGTAGTAGGCCTAGCCTACGCAGTTTAGCTACTTATTAAACTTAATATAATTTAAGTCTATATTAATCTTACTAAAGTACTATCTATTATCATCATCTAGCTCTATACTAATCTATACTAACAACCGCATAAGCTTAGAAAGAGTCTAGGTTCTACACTACGTTTTTCTTTACTATCTTAAGAATAGGATAAACCTAGAATAATTTTCATAGTATATTTATACTATATAACTTTTAATAGGAAATACTATATATTTATATTATAGGATAGTAGGTACTAGGGGTCTAGTTATGCTTAGATTAGTAGTAATCTTAAATACGCTTAATACTATAATTTATATACTTATATTAATTATATTATACTCTATTATAATATAGTAGTAGATAGGGTAGTAGTATAGAAGTAGCTACTAGGTAAATAATGTTATTAGGGGTGTCTACCTATAGCTATAGCTACGCCTTCTTATATACTACCTATATAATCTATAGTTATATATTCTAAATATACTCTATATACTTTATCTTTAAGTATATCTATAGCTATAACTTAATAATCCTCTATACGTAGCTCTTATAGATAGTAATATAATATATAGGTATATACTTAAATAGTATATTAAATAACTCTATTATATTATAGACCTACTTTCTTTTATAGAATAGATTTATATAATAGTAGTGTATTTCTAAATAGACTTCTCTTAATTTACTAGAATCTTTTTTCTTTTTACTTTTATTTACTTATTTCTAGGATAACTATATTATATTACTTTATTAGGATAGGCTCTAGTTACCCTAAGTTATATACCTAAGTAAAGTACTACTATAATGCTAATATACTTTATAAATCCTTACTTATCTATACTACTACTATATACTAATCTACCTATACTCTACTTAACTTACCTACTTAAGTTACATATAAGTTACTATTATACTTTTATCTCTACTATCTCTATATTCTATCTACACCTAGGTAAAATATTATACTAGTCCTAATTAGGAACTACTTTATCTCTTTATCCTATAATACTATAGTAATCTCTATAGTACTAGAGGCTATAGCCTCTTACTCTACTAGTAGTATATAAAGCTTTCTAGCTATATATAACCTAGTTATCTAGTATAAGTATACCTACTATATCCTAAACAACCTATATAGTAAGCTATTATTCTACTAGGTAACTATCTTACTACTAGCTATAGTCTCTAATAGTATCTAGTATAGTACTAGCTAGCTAATTCTAATAGAGGTAAGTTATTACTAGCTAATTTTAGTTACGTACTTACTACTAGTAGTAATATAGTTACTATAGGATATACTCTCTAAGAGTACTACTTATAGAAGATACCTAGTAATAGCTAGTAGTAGCTACGTACGCCCTAATAGCTTCCTCTTCTCCCCCCTCTTTTTTTTCTTTATCTTTCTCTTTATCTCTACCCCTCTCTATATAATAGCTTATACCTTAATAGGACCTAGAAGGATAGAAGTAACTAGTCTCTACTAACTAGGAGTTATAACCCTCTAAGAGAGCCTATATACTAGTAGAGGATAAGGTACTAGTCCTACTAGATAACCCTATAGAAGAATCTAATCTAGACTTAGAGCTAGTATCCCTAGTACTATTAGTTATATTACCTATACTAGTAGCCCTTACTATTACTAGTAATAATTACTATACTATATAGGCCTAGGAGAAATAATAGGTGTATACCTAAGAACTATATAAGCTAGGTCTAGGACTCCTCCTCTTTCTACCTAGTACATCTATAGTAGAGACGTATACCTATATAGCTATCTAGCCTACTAATATTAAGTCTCTTTTCTAGCTATTTAAGTATACTATTAGTAATAAAGGTAACTTCTACTAGATATTTAGGATACTATATAAGATAGCTATAGAGATACTTACTAAGGTATATATAGTTAGTTATCTAGCTATATAGGTCTATACTTTATCTTTCTTAAGCTTCTAAAGGTAGTATAGTAGCCCTTTTATTTTACTAGATATAGTTATACCTATACTAGCTCCTTCTAAACACTAGCTAAGCTAAGCTCTAGCCTACTTATAGAAATATATACCTTTTAGTAGGTATAGTAGATCTATAATTATTATAAGTTATAGCTAGCCTTAGCTATTATTTAGTACTACTAGGCTATAGTACTACTAGGCTACACCTATACTATAAAGATTATGTAGATCTAAAGTAGTAATAACTAAAAAAAGGGCTATATTTATATATAAGCTATAATTAGCCTAATATAAACTATATATAGTACCTATTACCCTTTATAGAAGTAGAAAAATACTTTCTACTATTACCTAGTATAAGGTAACTACTAGTACTAGGTAGCCTAGACGCTAGGCTAGGGTAGTCTCTATCTTATACTACCTAATATTATCTCTAATATATTTACTAAGTAGATACTATTAGAGCTATAGTAGTGTATCTAGCTAGACCTTATATATAGGGTATAGCTAGATATGTATATAGTAAGTATAGCCTTAGATACCTAGCTAGGTATAGTAGCTATTAAGTATAGCTCTATTAAGAGTAAGAAGTAGCTAAGGATTAAGGTATATAAGTTAGTTAAGGCCTATTAGGTAGTAGTAGAGGAGATTGTAGATAGTAATAATAGTAATAATAAGTATAACCCTACTCCTATAGCTTTGTCTATCCTATATAATTAATACTACTATATAAGCTAATATTACTAAAACTATTTAAGCTATAGTAGCTATTTATATTAGTAGTAATTATATTAGGAATAGACTTACTAGTTATTTCTTCTATCCTACTATACTTTATAACGTAAGAGAATAGAAGTATAGAGGTAGATAGTTAAGGATAAGGGTAAGGCTAGCTAGGCCTATACTTTACTAACTATATGTACCTATAGTAATAGTAAGATCCTATAGATTATATACTTAGGTAGTAGGGATTATTAGTAGTAAAGGTAGATAATAGCAGGAAGAGGGAGCGCTAGTCTCTATACCTCCTCCTTAATCTCCTTATCTACTTTTACCTTTAAATTAGCTATAGACTCTACCTCCTCTTTCTTAATATTTTTTTAGTAGAAGAATAAAGAAAGTATATTAGTTAGTATAGGTAGTAATTCTTTAGGTACTACACGCTAGTATGCTTTTAGATACTAAGCCTTAAAGGGAGCCTAGCTTAAAAGAGATAGACCTATAATAATTAACTAAGTGTAATAATAGCTAGCCCTTAGGTTTAGTATTCCTCTAGCCTAGTATACGTAGTTTATAGCTAATTATATAACCCTTACCCTTACAGTAGAGTAGCCCTAACATAACCCTACTAAATACTACTATTATAATATAATATAATAAATAGCTTATAATATAGTTATTATATAACCTTAGGAGTAGGTGTATTTAAAGTGTATAAGTTTGCTATATAATACTATAGAGTTATATTAATTTCTACTTTAATTTAGGCATTAATCCTATTAATAGAAGATTT